>PVJC01000520.1:0-121907 GCA_004026665.1 Murina feae
GATTTTTTTACAGAGAGGAAGGGAGAGGGATAGAGAGTCAGAAACATTGAGGAGAGAGAAACATGGATCAGCTGCCTCCTGCACACCACCCACTGGGGATGTGCCCGCAACCAAGGTACATGCCCTTGACTGGAATCGAACCTGGGACCTTTTAGTCCGCAGGCGACGTTCTAGCCACTGAGCCAAACCTGTCAGGGCACTGCCTTGTTTTCTTATATTGGTTCATGACCATGTTACCCGAAGATCATCAGGGCACCCAATGCATTCAGAAGAATATGAGGACAGAATCACGGGAACCAAAGAGCTGATGATATGTTTTATTTACCTGAAAATCTGTCAATTATGTTCCTTGTTTAGGTGTCACCTGCACAGAGGTTTCCTCTGAGGGTGTTCTCCTCACTTCCCCTACCCCTCTCCTTGCCATCCCCCATCCCACCCCACCACGCTCTGGGCTCCCTTCGCCCTGAGAACTTGCCCATTGCTATTCTTGCCTGATGGCTTGTCTGCACTTGTCACTGGCCTACAAACTCCTTGAGAATTAGCAATATGTTTCACCGGGCATAGAATGTATATTCACAAACTGTGTCTTCAGTGAAAAAATATTGAATTATTTCCTCAAAGACTGTATTTCTATTGAAAATGATGGTTTGCTCACTGTCTGCATTTCACTTGGCTCCTTCCCCGTGTGAAGCATGAGCTATTATATGGCAACTTGAGCACGCGTGTCTCCTGTGCGTCCATTGGTGATCTTACAGCCCGCGCAGCAGCAAGGGCCCTGGGCACAGCGGCACAGGACCCTGGTCTGTGGATCAGGCCGTTTTCTCACCTGTGAGAATGCCTTTTTCTTTTTTCTTGAGTTGGACATGGAGGTGGGTCCAGGCTGGCACCATGGGCCACCACTCAGCAAGGGGGGGGGGTGCGGACAGCCTTATAAGAGAGAAAGGACAAGTCAGGAAGAAGAGGACATTGGAATCTGAAAGAAGGAAAGAGTGAAGTTGGAGTGGGAAAGTGAGAAAAAAGGCAAGCAATAGAGGAGAAATGAAAGAGATGTGTTTCTCCAAAGTGGGTGACCACTTAACTCCCAACCAGGCAGTAAATGTTTTGAGTAGAGGGCTCATGCCTTGGACATATTATCAATATATTTCTCCCATTATCACCTATACTCACCTGCTCAAATGGTTTGGGCATCCTAAAATCTTAATAGACATTTATGAATAAATGAATGGTGGTTTATCCACCACAGAGTAACATGGGTAACCACCTTCCCACATATCCAATATAAAGAAAATAATTTATGCTCAGTAATTCATGTTAATAAGTTAGGAGGATTTCTCCACTAAAAGGAACTTGAAGAATGAAAAGATAAAGGTTCAGGGCATTTAAAGGAATAGCATTTATCATGAAAATAATATTCTTTGGCTACCTGGGATATTGATTCCTGAAAGGTGCTTGGTTCAATGCTGGCTTCACAGAACTTAACCATACACACCAAGTCTATTCCCAGTGATTTTTAAAAATTGATCCTTTGTTGCAGAGGGTGGTTATCAGGAGAACGGCTTCAACAAAAAAGAAAAAGGAAAAATAATCTAAACTAATTTTTAAAAGCCTAGCAGGTTTGGCTCAATAGTGAGAGCATCAGCCCCCTGAAGGGTCACAGGTTCAATTCTGGTCAAAGGCACGTACCCTGGTTGCAGCTTGGTCCCCTGCCCCAGTCAGTGTGTGCAGGAGGCAACCAGCTGATGTGTCTCTCTCACATCATTGTTTCTGTCTGTGTGTGTCTCCCCACTCCCTTCCATGCTCTCCAAAAATAAATAGGAAAAATATCCTCATGTGCCATATATATATGATATATATATATATAATTATATATATATTATATGATTTTAGCAATTTGATTATAAGAACATGTGAGGTGCAGGTGGCTTAGAGAATCTTCCGGCTTGCTTACATCATTTTCAATTCTATGTATTGTTGACAATGACAGAAGTTTCTAGAATGGGGGGAAGGAGGCAAATAACTATGTTCAGAACCTGGATAAATCAAACTTGCTGATTAAGTTCTTTAGCTTGGGTCTTTACAGTGCCCCAAGAAAAAATAAAAAGTAATGAGCTTACTGAAATTACTGGGGAGAAGGCAAAGGTCAAATTGCCATGAGCAGACATGATCGATACCAAGCAAAATGACATGGTTGATGACCCTGGCCAGACTCAATTGCTCCCTGAATGACAATATTTTATTCTATACTAGAGGCCTGGTGTACAAAAATTTGTGCTCTGGGAGGGGGGGTGTCCCTCAGCCCAGCCTCTGCCCTCTCACAGTCTGGGACCCCTTGGGGATGTCCACCTGCTGGCATGCCTGGCCAGCCTGGGTGAGGGGCTGATGGCTGTTTGCAGGCTTGCCAAGCCCCCCAGTGGGGATCCTCACCCATTGGTCTATGGCCAGCCTGGGTGAAGGGCAGAGGGCCATTTCAGGCTGCCCACAGCCCCTTCAGGGTTCAGGTCCCCACTGAGCTGCCTGGCTGGAAGGAGGTATCTGGGATTTATTTAACTTCTATAATTGAAACTTCATTGCCTTGGCCCTCCCCCCCCTCGAAGCCTGGGTTGCCCCTGGCAACCCAAGGTACCAGCCCAGCAGGTATCTGGGATTTGTTTATCTTCTATAATTGAAACTTTGTAGCCTTGAGTAGAGCTCAGGGCCCACAGGCCCTGGCTTTCTCCATTGCCCAAGGCAATTCTAGGTCCGCAGCTGCTGCCATCTTAGTTGAGTTAATTTGCATATATGCTCCTGATTGGTTGATGGGCATGGCTTGTAGGTGTAACAGAGTGATGGTTAATTTGCATATTACTCTTTTATTAGATTAGATGTTTCAGTTCTTCATACAATTCCATTAAGATGTCAAATTTAAAAATGGTCTAGAAGAATATTGTTGTTTTGGAGTTTTTTGGTGTTTTTTTTTTTTCAGAAAAATGTTACTTCTACAAGAGGCTTTGAGGTTTGAAGGGGAAAAGAGTATCTGTTGGCATTATACACATTTAGCATCTTTGAGAACACCTACACCTTGGGCGATAAGCATTGGTGTATAAATAACATACATCCTTTAAAAGCACATCTAATGTTACTGTGTTTAGTGTTGCCCAGGTGATTACAAAAAGTGTGAGAAAACCGTGTGGAAAGTTGGTTTCTTCACTACATACAGAAACTCCACTGGAAGGCTACTTTCCATGACTTTCCTGTGATCAGTTGCTAATGATATGGAGATTAAATGTCGCTATGAAAGATATTTGCATGCTCACACAGCAGAAGAAGATTTTATATTTTCAAGTAATGGCACAAAATGTCATTGGCATTATGAGCATATGCCAGTCCATTGTTTTATTTTCAGGGACGGCCCTGGAGAGAATCACTTGAAAACCTGCAAAGAACTTAGGATGTTGGCAGCATACATCTTCCCCAGAGGTTAAAGGTTTCTGAAGAGCTGCACCTCATCCCACTTCCACTTCCCCAGGAAAGCGCCTCTAGCTGTTAATGTGATGTTTAACCTTGCCAGCCTGACCTTGAGGTAGCAGAATAGCAGCTCTGAAGGAAAATGATGCTCTCCATCAATTTGCCCTGGGAAAGGCTGCCCTAGCCCCGTCTCAGTCATGCTTGAAGGCTGCTGACATGCATCTAGACAGGAAGCACTTACTTATGGATATTTGACATTTGCTGGTGCGGTAATTCATTCTCTGGGCGTTTGTTATATTATTTTAATTCTTCCTGGGATGCAGTGCAGAATTAAGAGCCTTTTAAATCTGCATATGTATGCAGGCATTTTTTTTCTGTCTGTGCATGCATTCACTAGCTAAATGGTGGGTTTTTTTATATTCTTTATTATGAAAATGATAATTTTGTGAACATAAAAAGTAAATTCAAACTGTATGAGAGATATACAATGAAACATGTCTCTTTTCTATTCCACATACTCAGTTCCATTGTCCAGAAATAACCACTACTAATAGATTTTTGTGTTCCTGTGTTTCTTTTTAGAAAATCCTCACATATGTCATATCTACATATCTATCTCACATACCTACACATTCAAACACACACACACACACATACACACACACGACAGAGACTAACAATTTTTCATCTAGATGGGAGTATTTGTGTACTATTCTTTCTTAGAAATCATTCTGGTGATCATAACAATTACAACACACACAGATTCATCCCATTCCTTTTATTAGCTCTAAAGTGTTTGATGGCATGGAAGTATCTTAGATTATTTAATAATTTTGCTATAGATGGGCATTTCGATTTCTGGCCAGTATAAACAACTTTTTATAGTAGACTTTCTGGCCCTGTGACTACATGTGATTTTAGTCCTGGTTTCTCGTATCACCACTCTGCCCCAAAGTCTAGGCCTAGTTTTTACATTTGAATTTATGACCTCTTTAGCCAGGAGGTAGGGTTGTTTTTATGGAGTTCTTTTGCCTACTTTGCACCAGATAAAAATATAACGAAGACATGTTCCATGAGCAGCAGGCTGGAAATTAAGTTAAGAAACTCTAGATAAATAAGTTAGAATTCAATAAGTGGTAGTGAGTTTCTTCCACCACAGAAATTAAATTTATTCTCATTTCTTTGCTTTTGTTTTTCGTTATCTTTTCATCCTAAGCCAGAACAGACTGGGAAACAGCTGGAGTGATTGTTTCTGTCCCCCTAGCTTCTCTGGTCTGCCCCAGCCCCTCATAAATCAGAGGACACAAGACTGCATCCAGGTCAAAGGAGATGTGACCAGCACCTGTTGGTTTGACTCAGGAGACAGGGAGAGGCAGTTCCAAATGGCTGGCCGATGTCAGGACTGCAGCTGATGGGGACAGTACAGCAGTCCATCTCCTGATGTCCAGCGGGTATCCAGTGGCACCATGGGAAGGCTGCAGCTCCAAGGGATGGGGCCCTGGGAATGCTGCCAAGTGAACTCAGCACTCAGCTGCTTTGACAGTGATAGTGAGAAATCATGAGAGGAAGAAGGGATTGACTACTGGAAAACAGAGGAGGGGAAGGTCCACGACCAACCACTGGGGGCCACCAAGGTTCTATGGACTGATGACTAACAAAACAAAGTCTAGTGGGTGTGATGGGAGATGGGGAGGGGAGCACAGTATAGTTGCACATTTGAAAGTCCATGGGGATGGTGCACCTCTGAACCTGTGACCATCCTGTTGCAGGTGGAAGTGGGGTCCTTGTGGTGTTGCAAAGAAAACCTTCCAGGAGACCTACAATGAAGGATGAGGCCTGGTGATGAGATTTATTTGTGGCACTAGATGCAAAAATCAAAAGATTTCCCTTGGGTTTTCTATGTCCCATCTCCATCTGTTCCTCTGTGGAAAAAGTCCAATCCTGCCTTCATCAGGCCCAAAAATAGGGCCAGTGCTCAGACATTTTGTGCCAAAGTAGAGTCCAGGTTAAAGCTCAGTCCAGTCCAGCCTTTATTGCCATCCTGCTTGCTTAGCTTGTTTTCCCGGCTGCACTCTGGACTGAGCCGGTGTTTAGAGTCTGCGAGGCCACTGGGCCGCAGGCAGCTGCTAAACAGTCGCAGTCCCAATCCAGGTCCAAGAAGCTTAGCCCTGTTCCCAGCTCTTGCTGTGCTGCTACCCAGGCTTCCACTTGGAGCCTGCGTTTGGAGTCCACCTGGCTGTCCGATGGGTGGGTGCTGCTAAGGCCACATGGCTGCTATGGAGCGAGAACATGCCAGTGCACAGGGTCCGGTGCTCTGCTGGGCGGGAGAGAGAGAAGTGCTGTGTTAGCTGGGATTATATCATCTCAGGCTTGGGAAGGACCAGGTGCTCTTTTCAAAGGAGCCAATCAACTTCCCAAGCTTTCATGGCTTCTAATGGGTCTGCCTCCAAACCAATCTATTCTCTCCCTAGTTAGACTGAATGGCCTGTGTGGTCACCATCCTGACTCATACTACACATGCCTCATAGAAGCACCATTCTCTGCTCCCCCACAATCCAGGCTCTGGAAGGCAGACTGCTCCTGTAGGGGAAGGGATGGGTGTTCATCCCCTTGACAGGCAAAGTTGCTGTTCCCTGAAGTGTGTGAAGCTTTAGTGTCCTGGCTAAACAAGCTTACACTCCCTAGTTGATTAAGCTTAATAATGTCTGTTAATATCTCACTCCCCATGCTAACAGTCCGAGATAGTCCTGGGCATGATGGTCACCTGCATCTCAGGTAGCAGTACTGCCAACCAGCCAGGCCAGTTGGTTTTCTTATGGAAAAATGTTTAGAAGGATGGAGTGACCAGCAGAGCCTGTTGAAAGGCCAGGTAAGAGGGGAACCAATGGGCCTTGGGATTTTTCCTTTGGTCCCCATGACCTTAGGAAAGCAGATTTAAGAGATCAGAGGGGGCAGGAGCAAGAAAGTAGAAGGGGATTTTCTATGATCAATGAAAAGTGTTAGATCACATAAGCACGGGGTAACTCCCAGGGAAATAATAATCTTGGACAGCCGTGCCTCTAACAAAAGCAGCAACCCACCAAAGAACACTCTTCAGGTGCTTGGAGCGTATTCACAGACAGCGTGGCTCCACAAGAAGCAACCGTTGGATTAGAAGGACGAATCGTCCTGAGTGACCGGCCACACAGTAGGCAAAGCAAGGGCTGGCAACACACCCTGCCTTCTCTGCCACAGTAAGGAGCCGACAGGGCTCAAAGGAGCACAAAAGCGCAATTGTTTCCCTCTCCTTTGGGTCCAGCCAAGGAGGTTTTAATTAAATGAAAATAATAGGCATCCCCGTTCACCTGGGGAGGGGGGTGGAGGAGAAGCCAAAGGGCTCTGTTTCCATCAAATACGTTTTGGTTGCGGGTACAGAACTCTAATCAGTATTTATTATCCTGCTCCCCCCTCTTTCTCCACTGTAGCTTTTAGAGTTGAAATTTAATTACGGTAACTTCATTATTAAAGGAATCAGAAATAACTTCTTTCTTCTCCTTTATCTGAAAAGGTACTGGGACTGATAAGAAATTGTTTTGTCACGTCAGTAGACCTGGGTTCTTGACAGACTTGGTAAAAGTTCACTTAAGAGATGAAATTGAAGCTTTTAAGGAGAGATTGAAAACAATCTTATACAAGAATCTTATCTGGAAATAATATTGATAGAAAAGATAATAACTTCTAAATTTTCATACCTACCTCAGACATGTAATTGAGATGAGCAATTGATAAATGGAGACTTGAACGGGAAAAATATTTGAACTATGTGTTGTTTTTGTTTGTTTTTTACCAAAATTTGAAACAACTATAAAATGATCCTAGTAGTGGTTGTTGGGGAAAAATGAGAACCTGAATTATTTCAGCCTTGTTGCTCCACCCAAAAAGACAATTAAAAATAAGGGACTTTGAACTACTTGGGATTTTTTTTCTGTTTGGTTTGGTTTTTGTTTTTTATTAAAATCGTAAACTTGAATGGACAATAGGGTGATGGGTCTCTTTTATATCCAGTCCTTGGATCACTCAAATAAAGCAAAAGGCCATAAACATCCCAAATTCATATCTGTCTCCAGCAAAATCTATTGCACCATCAACAAAAATCCCCTTGGAAGCATCATCTTTTAGTCTCTCTGTGTGTTGCCTGGGGCTGGCATTTCACCTAAAATGCAGAGACTGTCCAGTGATGGAGACATATCCCATCCTGCACTCCCCAAGACTTCTGGGGGTGTGGGTGACTCTTTGTTAAGGAAACACTCCCACCAGCCAAAGAATTTCAATGCTGGGCCACCTGGCTCCAGCTGCTTTAGGCCTCATTGCTTTCTTTGTCCAACTGGCCTCCTTAATTCTTCACTCCTGGTCCCATCTCCATTTCTGACTGCCTTGCCTGCCCGCTGAATAAGATGCAGATTGATTTCTTCCCATCTCTAATCTCAGCTGGTTTTCCTGGATGCTGAGTCCCTCTCTCTTCCATCAATCTGTGATTTTCTGAATGGCTTTCCTGGTCAAACCCCTCCATGCTCTGCCAGGCTTCTGCTTCTCTCCCTTGACCAGCCACCCTCCTGTTCTGCACTGGCCACACACACAAGACCTGAGCCTGCACGGGAGAGTTAATATCCCAAGCTCTGGGCCCCAACAGAAGCACTTTCTCAAGTTAACAAGTGGGGACCTAAGAGAATTGGTCCCACAGATGCAGATAGAGAATCAGATCAGGGGGTAGCTTATCCATTCATTTGTTCAGTACGGACTGAACTAGGCAAACTAACCCCGTAAAGGCCTTCATCCATTACACAAGAAGCTCAGTAGAGGGCACTCCTGTATTATAACAGCCAAGCACAGGGGCAGTGGACCTGAACCCAGGGAGCCAATCGGAAAGCGCAAATGATCTCTCTCCTCCTATGCGTGCTGGTGGACTCGCATGCCAATTCTGATCTGTATCCTTATTCACACTCACCTGTGGATAGGACGCTCACCTTTGCACCTTATTAGCCTTAATAACTCAAAGATAATAACCATGGGATACACTGCTCTGTTCACTAGATACACTCAAAAGTCACTTCAGTTGGTGGCACACTTTATTTCTAAGCCCTTAAAGGGAAAAAAAAAAGATAATATTTCAGGATCCAATTGCATTCTGTTTAATTCAAACTAATTGAGTTCTTTTCTGGGTGTAAAGTCATCTTGATGCAGAAGAGAAGGAGAGGAGCTGAAATATTGCTGCTGCTGGAAATGAAACTCATCTCAGGCAAGACACAGCACACATTATTTTTTGAGGAATGTCTTCGGATTAATTAAAATGAAGAAAGTAGCACACGTAGCCAATATTTTCCACTCAGTGGAACACATGCCAACTGGGAGGGGGCATCGCTACTCATATGACTATGTACTACAGTATCAAAGTGGTTTCTTGGCCGTTATCAAAGCAACGTTTATTGAGCACTTACTGTGTGCCAGGCACTGTGCCAAACACTTTATACGTATTACGTCATTTGTTCGTCACAACCACCGCATGTGTTAGGTACATTTTGAAAATGGGAAGTTTGAGAAATAGTGAGCTGGGTATTGCCACATGACTAGAATGTGGTGAGAACCACAAGGCACCCACTCAGTCTGTCAACAGAGCCCAGACCATCAGCCATGATGCTAAGTCCATGTAAAATAGGTTCTCAGTGGGCCTTGCATTTCTGATATAGACGTAAACATGACTTTCCTTCTCATCCCTCCAGTGTTTCTCATTGCAATTCGTATTTGAAAGTTGACCGAGCCGAATGACATTTACGGGAAATACTAGTCGGTTAAACTGTAAAACCAACCTGGTGAGTGCAATTAGAATGCAGAGTGGTTGCCATTGAGCTACGGTGAGTTGCTGTTGAATGGCTCTGCTCTGGGAGGCTCTATTAATGTCTGTGACTCTGCTTTTTCTACTGGACAATAGGTAGCACTTGAATTGCTAAACCCCACCGCGGGGGAGCAAAATGTGGGAGCTGCAGTCAAAACTACTGTTGGCAGTCATTATTACAGCACCAAGAACACATGTCGTGTGTTTTACTAAAACGCTTCCCTCCTACTACCCTTAAAACAAAAACAAGACCTGACGGGGATGGAGGCAAGTGGGGGAAAGGAGCCCTGTACTGAGATCATTTGTGGGAGCCAGGCCAAAAGGATCCCAGTCTGATCTGTGCCTTTCCAAACGCCCAGGTTCCAGGCTACTCGTCAAAGTCCCGTGTCGGACTATCACCCAGCCGTGGCCCTGCCTGGGGCATAGAGGAAGGAGGAAGGAGAAACGGTCTAATGAGGAGGTGCTATCAATGGGGCAGGCCTTGAAGGAAGCAAAGAAAATCACTACAAAAACACAAAATTCTGTCTTCCAGGGTTACCAACACCCAAAGGACCTCATTACAATGACCATTTGCCTTTTGGGGACAGGTGCCTGATTCTTCTTTGGAAACCACCCTTCCCTAGTTCGTGTCTCTGGGCCACACCTATCCGTGCGTTCCAGCCTTCTGCACAGTAATCTTGATCCAGGGGTGGGCCAGGAAGGCCAAAGGGATGTGTCCTCTGGCTTTTGTCATGGTTAATGGGAAAGAGATAGAAATTTTCTCTCCCTGGATATACACTGAGGATGTGAGTCCAGGGATGCCAGTAGGAAAACAAATCAATACAGAGGGCAACAGAAGAAACGAAGAGTCACCTGGTCTAAAGACTTCATTTGAGCTCCTGGATCCAGCCATGCCTGAATCATGAACGTTTCAAATCTGCAAGTGAATATGCTTCCATGCTTGTCCAACTCACTTGGAGTTGAATTTCTGTCTTTTGCCACGTAATTCAGGTTGCTTACAACTTCACTTCCCATTAAATTAACCGAGAGTGTGGGTGAAGTGAGAGAGAGCAGGCAGGCCCTTAGTCCTCGGCACCAATACCACTGGGCTGGGGGCCGGTCCTCTGCATCGAGGCTCCTCCTTGGCAAAGTGAAAAGCAGCGCTGGACGGTGGTTTCCTCCTCTGGCTGGTTGGACAGAATAATCCTCAAGTCCATTTCCAGCCCTGACATTACATCCCCCCGCCCTGGACCCACTCTGGAGGGCAGATGACTGCAATGGCCGCTGCCCCCACGGGAATTCTGAAGACGGGATGACTTGTCCTGTTTTCTACAGCTGTGGTCTCCTCACAGGTTTCAGTACCAACAAAGTCATATATCTCACCGTCATATATCTTATCGTGGCTTGTGAGGGATGGCATAAAGGAAAGCATGCCTATAAAATGTGGGCTTTTACTCCTACATGGGTATGGGTTCCAACCCTGCTCATACGTGGAAATTGAGCAGATGTGACCTCTCCCCTGCAGGCAGCCTCTCCCCCCTCCTCCCTCAGGTCTGTGTGTTTCCCATAACGCACTGGTTCTTCTGCATCCAGAGAGAATGTGCATTTGTTAGGTGTTTTCAAAGCGGAATGAAACCGCTGAGTTGGAGTGAGGGGAGAGGGAAGCCAGGGACGCACATCGGTGTTTGTAACCTCTGGTGCCACGGACTCCAAACTGTGGACCTAAGTTGTTTCAGCCGCCAAGTGCATCGAAATCCGAAATCCGCAGGTGCGGGAAGAGTTCCCCCGTGGGCAGGTGCTTCTCGGTTCTCAAAGTAGGGTGGGATGTTAACATTTGATCTGGGATGTCTGCCTAGTGGGTGGGAACAAAATGAGGCAGCCAAAGGGGCTGTCTGGAGTGATGAGTTGTCTGAGTTATCTGGAGATCCAGTGTCCTATCTCCCCACCTCCACCACAGCCTATGGTGCAAATGCTGGACCCCGCACGCAGCCCTGCCACCAGGCAGGAAAAGCTGGGCCTCCGGGCATCCTGGGCACAGACCGGGGAGGGGGGCGGGGGGTAGGAAATAGGCCTCCCATGCGCGGTGGCCTGGTGGAGCCCCCTGGAGCTCCAGGCAGGAAAGCGAGCCAGGGCTTGGGGAAGACCAGGGACCCGGACAGGGCAAAGGGTGTCTGAGTGGAAACGTGCCCAGACTGGGTAGAGGGGCGCGCTCGGGGTGCAGGCTGGTGGTTCACTGAAGCCAGCGCCCCCCTTTCCCTTCTCCTGGGGGCTGGAGACCTGACCCTACCGCCCTGATTCCCCAGGGGGCACTCTCACCCCACCCCCGGGCGCTTCCCACTCCCTGGGCGGACGCTGCCCGCCGCCGCCTCACTTGGGATCCCGGGCAGAGGCAGCGCCTGCAGAGCGGGAACCCCGATCCGGCTCTCCGAAGCAGGCGGTGCCGCGCCCCAGCCGGCTATGGCCCCGCGGGGCAGTGGCCGGCCGGGGTCGGGGGGGGGGGGGGCAGGGAGTTCCGGGAGCCCGGAGCTATTTTTATGAGACGCGTCAGCCGGCCTGGAGGAAGAGACAGGTCCCGGGCCCATTGTCTGGGCGCGGCCCGGGAGGGGGGCAAGAGGGCGATTCCCAGCGCTCCTAAGGGCGCGAAAACGGCCCGGGGGGCGGGGAAGCCTGCACCGACCCGGGGCCGCGGCGGGGGCGGGGCCGCAGGGGGCGGGGCCCGAGGGGCGGGGCCGGCGCCCTCCCGCCGCTGCAGGCTGGCGGCGGCGGCGGCGGCGGCGGCGGCGGTAGCGCGGGGACTGCGGGGACCGAGGCGGCAGCGACGCCCGGGGAAGCCCGCGCCCCCGCCTGCGCCTCCGAGGCGCGCCCCGGGAGCGGGAGCGGGAGCGGGAGCGGCCCGCATCGCCGCCCAGGGCGGAGGCGATTGCCGGAGCCCCGAGAGCCAGCCGCGGAGAGCCGGGCAGCGACCGAGCGTGGGGGTGCGGCCCGAGGAAGACACCGAGCGAGCGGGGGTCGAAGGAGGGCGTCGGGCGCGAGCATCCCGCGCCGCAGCAGCAGAGGCGTTTTTGCAGGAGACAAAAGCCCTCCAGGGAGACGCGATGCTGGGCTGGCGCGGGCTGGGGGGCCCCGGCGTCTGAGCGCCGAGCCGTGCGCCCCGGAGGCCAGGCAGGTCGCGGCGAAGGGCTGCAGGCGGAGCTCAGGTGCCTCCGGCAGCGGCGGGCCCTTCACCGCTCGGGGGGCGGCGCCCTTCCGCCGCAGCCGCAGTGGCCGGCGCCGCAGCGAGGAGCCATGGGCAACATCTCCTCCAACATCTCGGCCTTCCAGTCCCTGCACATCGTCATGCTGGGCTTGGACTCGGCCGGCAAGACCACGGTGCTCTACCGGCTCAAGTTCAACGAGTTCGTGAACACGGTGCCCACCATCGGCTTCAACACCGAGAAGATCAAGCTGAGCAACGGCACCGCCAAGGGCATCAGCTGCCACTTCTGGGACGTGGGCGGCCAGGAGAAGCTGCGGCCGCTGTGGAAATCCTACAGCCGCTGCACGGACGGCATCATCTACGTGGTGGACTCGGTGGACGTGGACCGGCTGGAGGAGGCCAAAACGGAGCTGCACAAGGTGACCAAGTTCGCCGAGAACCAGGGCACGCCGCTGCTGGTCATCGCCAACAAGCAGGACCTGCCCAAGTCGCTGCCGGTGGCCGAGATCGAGAAGCAGCTGGCGCTGCACGAGCTCATCCCGGCCACCACCTACCACGTCCAGCCGGCGTGCGCCATCATCGGCGAGGGCCTCACTGAGGGCATGGACAAGCTCTATGAGATGATCCTGAAACGCAGGAAGTCCCTCAAGCAGAAGAAGAAGCGGTAATGTGCCTGGCAGCGCCCGGCAGCGAGGTGGGGAGGGCGGGAGTGAGCGAGTGAGTCAGGCAGGAATGAATGGATGTGCGAGAACCCGCGTCCGGGAACAAAGACAGCGAACCAAAGCGATGTTTCGAATTTTTAACATGGAATCTCTGCACCCGGATGCAGGATTCTTGACTTAACCTGGGTGTATAGGCTGACTTGCCAGCCTGCCCTGAACCTGCTCCCACCCCCAGCTCAGGGGACCTTTTGTCTGAATGCCAGACCTCCCTGATGGCGTGGGAGGCCGCCCTGGGGAGTGGACGCGCCTGGGCTGCCGGCTGCCCTCCTGGCCCGCCGGCTGCCCTCCTGGCCCATGTGCAAGGCTCAGGTATCAGAAACAAAAGCGAGTCCTTCCTACTCCAGCAGGGCCAGAAGTTCAGGCTGCCCCGCCCTCACCTGTGAGTTACCTGAGGTATGCAACTCCCAGAACCCTGGGTGCCTCCCGGTGGGGGGCATGTTGGCAGTGGGAGGTGCTGGGGGCACCACCACTCCTTTCATCTATGGGCAGTGGAAGCTGGATAATTATATGTCACAGGGCAGGACCCTGTTGAAATGTCACTTGTCCTGCTCTGGGCCCAACCTAGATGGTGGTTTGGGCTATCGGAGGACTGCCTGGAACAATACACAGCCCCAGGGCATGGGGTGCCACACCAACCTTGGCTGAGGGAACGGCAGACGATGCCCCTCTCCTGGTGATTTGTGGTGGCTACGGAACCAGTTTTGCTGAGAACCCCTTTTCATCCTGGAATGAGACGTCATCCAGACGGTTTGGACCTGTCCATGTGTAGGTCATTATCACACAAAGAGACCAATAAAAAAATAAAATAAAATAAAGCGAAAACTGTTGGAGGTGGTGGCAAATGATGCATTTACTCTTTGCAGGATGGCTAAAGGTGTTTAAAGGGTAAGGCTCTGGATAGAAATGCTGGGTGGATGTGTGTGTGGACACAGGGACCGCCCTCTGTTCTGTGTCATTGACATAAATATCTAGACCCGTATGTGTGGAATCTTAAGTTCTCTTAGCCTAGTGATGGGCTTGTGTGAGCACACCAGCTGCAGATGTGTGCTGAATTGCAAGATGGTTTTTTGCAAGGAATGTCTCATACTAACCGCTTGATGATGGGTTTTGCTTTTCAGACATGTTAAAAGAAAACACTTATACAAATGAATGCTCACCTTAGAAATATTCACCGTAGAAAAAAAAAAGACTTTGCCCTTTTATATCCCTTTACGCTGCAAGTGGCGAGATGTTCAAATTTCTAATTGGGTTCATTGAGGTCTATCTTGTTTAGGTATTTTATTAAAAATGTGTCATTAGAGTATTTCATGTCATGCACCACAAAATAAAACCCCACCTTGTTGTAAAAGCTGACCTTGCTGCATGGATTTAAAAGCGAAGGAAAAGTACCAGGATGAGGCTCTTCCTAATTCATCTTTGTGGGAACTGGCCTGCGTAGCAAATGCAAACCACAGTGAGTGCTTGAGAGAAAAAGCCAGCGTGTGACGTCATGGTCACCTGTGCCCTGGCACTTGACAGTGTAGTTGAAAGAAGCTTTGGAAAATAAAGTAAAAGAATTGATATTTTTAATAAGGTGATTTAAATAAATTTTTTTATAATCAGGACTGCGTCCTGGTTAGCAAAAGCTGTTATTTTACCCCGAGACACAGTATCGGAAGGGCAACTTAGGCTTACTGTTCGATTTTTAGTTCCTCTTTGAATCCATGTTCACAGGTAGAATTATGTGTTCCCCCCACCGTTATAAATTAATTTACGAAGGAAGCCTATTGAAATTGGGCATGATCGTGCTTGAACATGTGAGTTAGTCCAATGATACAGTCATGCCTGTTGTCCTTCGCACTCAGAAAGTTCATTTACGAACATGATAGAATTCCTGGCTTCCTGCTTGAGACCCAGTTCTTAGATGAGATATTTTGACAGAAGGCACCTAGCAGCCCATCTTCTTTTCTTCTTTGTCGGTGTATCTGGTACCCCTTCAACGGTGGTCTTTTTGTAGAAACGCAGTAGAGAAAATATAGCTAAGCAGTGTTGAAAAGCCTGCAAGGTTTCAGTTTACATATCAACAGCATATTCACTGACTTATAAATGGGCTGGTCCCATCATTGAAGATTCTGTATAGAATTATTAAAAAAAAAATCCATCTTCTTTATTTTCTTCACATGCGACAATTTCTTAAGCACTTTGACATTTTGGTAGTTCCACACTATTGAGAGAATAATATATTTATTTTGTGACATTGCAGATGCCAAATACTGTAACCTTCTCGTGCTCACCATTCTTAGGCTCAAGATCACTGTTCAAATCCTGCCATGCTTTACAAATGATGCGAAGTGGTTTTTGTTTTCTTGCACTATCAACACTTAAAGGGTGCAGTCAGCTGTTAGTAATTGTGTAGTAAAGTAAAACCATGTGGTGTCTCAACTAATAGGTAAGAGTCTCAGTTGACTTCTATAATGTGTGACCTAATAACAGCCCATTTCATCTCTGAACAAACGTATCACCTGGGAGGCATCAGCCCAGAGGTCCCCTCGGACCTAGCGATCAGAGATTTAGGATGCCTCCTGCCCTTGGGAGAATGACTGGGTGCCACATGGAGGACGTGGGCCTCCCCACAGGAACTTTTGGAGAGTTTTCTCACAGATACAGGGAGGCCAGCTTTGTTTCAGAACAATTCTCTCCCCCCATCCTCTGTCGTGGTGTTGGGACTGTGTCTCCTGGCTGTTTCCATTTCTACTGCTATGATTCTGTCTTGATCCATCCTTCCTCTCTGTCCCCGCTCCTTTTTATATGCCTATATGATGCTGTGAACAGAAATAAATTATTTATACAAGCAAATGTTTGGGGATGGTTTCTGCTGTCTGTTCTCTAGGCCTCCTTGGCTGATGGGAGGGACGGGTCTGGAGGCGGTCCTGGGGCTGAATCTGTCTTCTCTGCTTGTTTGGTTTGAGTGTCTGTTTCACCCTTAGAGTTGGATTTAGAGGTGCCTGTCAGTGGTCCTCACAAATCCTTTAGGAAAATGGCCTCAATGCCTAGCCCATCCCCAGCTTCCAGTTACTGTAAAGATCCTGTTGGTTAATTATTTCAAAAGTATCTGATTATGTAAAATTGGGAATACCAACGTGCTAACATAACACTGTTAGTCATGATGAAGCAGCTCTGGGAGCTGCCTCCCTGCAGATAACCAGGTTGACTTCCACTCTTGAACCCTCAGAAGAACCCGAGTCCTCCTAAATAGCAGGTGCACTAAGACCAGCATACTCAGCCCATGCCCCTGAGAAAGGGCCACTTTCTAAAGAGAGAGGGACTGGGTGAGAAGCAGTAGGACCTCTGAAGGTTCAATGCGTAGCTGGTGAAGGTGGGTAACAAGCCACAAGTAATGGTTGTGTCTTCACTCTGGAGCTAAAAAGATTCAGCCTCAAGTTCCAACTCGTGATTTTCCTGAAGTCTTGCGCCTCAGTTTCCCCTTATGTAAAATGCAATTGTGATGATTGTTGGGAGGATGGGACAATAATGATGTGATGTGATTATCAAGTGCCTGGTGCAGAGCAGGTACTTGATAAGTAGCTTTGGTTGTTATGGGTGCTCACTATATGTAGAATGCATGATAACTGTACTACAGGCCTTTCAATGAGGTCACCGCAATCTTCCTTTATTCATACCCATTTGGTGTCCTCATCCTGCTAAACCCTGAGCTGCTGACTCCAGGTCCAGGTCAGAGTAGAGTCAAACAAGCAGCTCTAGAATCTGATCATCCTGGGCAAGGTCTTATCTATAGCTGCAAGGAGCCGAATTGGATGCTCAACTGAAGTCTGAAGACTAGTAAATCCCTCAGTCCTCTGACAGCCCATCTCTCTAGGCTGCGAGCCTCTCCACCATAAGGAGTAGGTCTTTGATAGCTGGTGCTTAGCATAACATTGAGCATATAGTATGTGCTCAGTAAATACTTCAATGACTTAATTCATGTCAATTTGTCTGGGTTGTAAACTTTAATGGAAATGGACATTCTATAAATTATTATTTGCCATTCAATGTTTTGATTAAGATGAAAATGCAAAATTATTATTTTTTGAGATCACTGTTATGAGACGAGCCATTGCAATGGCTCTGTAGGACGTGGAAATGTTCACACATGAGTAATACATTGAGCAGCTTAGTGATTTTCCTTATAACATGAGCAAGGCTTGACTACATCACTCACATATATCACTATAGAAGCAAATGGTTAAGAGCCTGATGACATCAAAAGAGGACAGATGCCATTTGTAAGACCTGAAACCTAAAAAATGCTTGAAAAGCCATTTATTTAAACCACCACAACTACTTATGAGTAAAAATACCAGAACTCAACAGAAGCAAAAACTGAAACCCTTGTTTTTCGTCCAACCTTAATGCAACCTTGGTTTACAAATTAGTCCTTGAGGGGCCAAGTGACACTTGGTATTGGATGATACGGTTCATTTTGTTTTCAAGGTGAGTAACTCCAAATGGCCCATCACTCTGACCTCTAACAATCGAGGAGGATAATTGTAGTCGTAAGCAATTGCCGCATTTTCTCCAATCTGAACTTCCCCTCTAAGGTTCATGTGTTACATTTCTGTGCATTCACATTTGTCTCCAGCACTTGTGCTCTCAGAACAATCCTGTTACCAACATCATAGACTGTTCTTATATCACATTCATGAGGTACCATGGGGGGACAAATGATGTGGCAAGAGCAGAAGGTAACAGGCCTGGCCCAGAACTTGACCCTCCCTGATATCACGGCTCTCACCTGTCCATCTAACCTCTCCATTTCCTCCTCTGCATCCACATGCGTGCCTGGTGCCCACAATTTGGCATTTGCCTGCCAGGAGCCAAATCCTCCATCACAGTCACTCTGAAGGTATCTCTGTCCTGAAATAGATGCTTCATCCATGTTCACTTATCCTTAAAATAGCTTCTGGCACTCCCTGGCTCAGCCGACACTTGTTTCATATAGAACTTGCCCAGATGCTGGAGCACTTCATGTGTGTGTTTTGCATGACCTCTGATGGGGAATGGGCTGCTTTAGTTTCTGGGAGGAAATTACAGAGGGTTTCTGAGAGGGTGACATCTGTGTCTCCACCCAGATGAGAAGTGAAAAAGGAAGAGCTCTGTGGTTTCACTCCTAAGCCTGCCGAGCATGAGCTGGCTTTCTTGGAAGGGAAGGACCTGATGGGCCATTCGGGGCCTTACCTCCTGCTAATGACTGTCATGGTGAGTGTGTTCTCAGAATGTGACAGTCCTTCATGAAAGAAATAACCAAAGCAATGTTCCATGTTAAAGTGTGGGTTCAGGAGGACAAGCATCTCTTTGCATGTACTAATTAAAACTAACAGTCAGCCCGGCCGGTGTGGCTCAGTTGGTTGGGCGTTGTCCCATGCATCAAAAAGTTGCCGCTTCCATTCCGGTCAAGGCACATACCTGGTTTTGCGGGCTCCATCCCTGGTAGGGCATGCAGGAGGCAGCTGATTGATGTTTTGCTCTCACATGGGTGTTTCTCTCTCCCTCTACTTTCCTCTCTCTCTAAAAATCAATTTAAAAAATTTAAATTAACATAGTCATATTAAATATAGGTCTACAGATTTCTACTCTGTCTTGGTCCTGGAAAACTATGATAGCAGCCATCGCTAACCTTTAGTGAGCGCTTAATATGTATTAGGCACCACACTAAGTGCTTGATCTTTTCCTTCCTTGAGATCAATTTATTCAACAAGTAAATTACTCAGTGGATGCTTGTGCACTAGCAGATGAGAAAATTGAGGTGAGAAGATTAGATCACCCTCTCTGGGGCAGTCACTGATAGGGTGGAGCCCAGGTGAAGACTGGTGAAGCCAGAGGCTGAGCTCCGAGTGCCCCCAGTCTGCTGCTCACGGAGAGGGAGGCCCTGCAGCAGAAGGAAGGTGGGACCCAGAATTCAGGCAGAAGCGGAAGGAAACTGTCCCCAGTGGGCAGCGCCACCCTCTTGACAGAGGCTGCCTTTTCTCGGCTTCTCCCTCCTGAGAACTCAGCTCACCGACAGGTCTGTCCCCAAGCGCTGTGCCTCGCCTCATCCATTTTCTCTTCTTGCCCTGACTGCTTGTGGAATTGTCTGTTTCCTAGTCCTTTGGACAGGTAGGATCAGCATGATGGCCAAAACAGCTGGCCCCAAGTCCTTGGGGAACACATTCTAGCAAATAACTCCATTCCTCTGTACCAGCTTCTGTACTTGAAGCATTTTATTTCCGATTTTCTTTTCAAGAAAATCATATGCTTGCATAATGCCCCTCTGGTACAGGGCACTTATACATCCCAGTAGGAAGCACTGGGGAGTGGTGTGCCTGGCTCGGGGTACAATCTTGACTGACCATCTAACCTTGTTTAATCTAGATGCCCTGTATACACAGAGAGGCTGACAGTCCCTGCCCCGCCTGTTGCTCTGGTGATTCCAAAGAGGAGAAAGGACTGGACCCTCGTAGAGGCTGCCTATCCTGTGTTGAGAGTGCCCTTTCTCTCTGCGATGCCACTCTTGCTTGCAGGCATGTTCCACTTCTCTAGTTATGAGCAAGTCCCACTCTGCTGCTCCCTCTCTATCATCACTCATTAGAACACTTCCAACTCACAAGGAGTGAACTAAAGAAGACTTAGCAAAAGCAAACATCTCTCCCTGTGAGAGTCTGAGGAGGACATAAAACCTTGGTGGGTGTTTCCATTGAGGCGACTTTGGGGAAATTAAGTCTCCTTATTTCTGTCATTTGCAGAAAGAATTCTCATTCTTCTAATGGCAAACTTGTGATTGTACTTTACAAGTCGTTTTTATTTAATCTTCTCTGAAAGGCTGTGAGGTAGGTATATCCATCCTGCCTATACCTTCAACAGACAGGTAAATAGGTAGGTAGAGAGCTAATCACACTAATAATTGCTGACCACCTATGGAATGCCAAGCACTGAACTAAATACATCAGCTAGATATCCTGTCTGTACACTGTAGTGAACATTATGGGACAAGGACTATTTTTTATCATTACCTTCTCTTCACAGATGCAAAATCAAGCTCAGAGAAGCTGGGTGTCTTGTTAGGGTCACAGAGCCACCAAACACAGTGAAGATTTGAGGCTGGGCAGTCTGACTGCAAGACCTGTGCTCAGAGCCAGGGCCTGGCATGTGGTAGGTGGTCCAGATTTTGAGCTCACACTTAGTACAGTGCCCCACCTCTGCAGCTCAGAAAGATGTCAGGAGGGCTCTGCAAACCAATGCCTCTCAAATCTAACATGCACACCACTTACCTGGGGGCCTGTACATCACAAGGCTTGATTTGGTGGGGCTGTGGTGTCCTAGGGCCTGCTTTTCTTGTAAGTTCCCAGTGATGCCATGCTGCTGAGCTCTGAATGCCTGTTGAAGCCATTGGTTCCTCTGGAGCTGTCAGACATTGGCTTTGCACTACAGAGGGGTCCCAGAAAGCCTTGGACTGAGCAACTTTACTCTGGTCCATCCAAGACAGTGGTTCTCAACGGGGGGGGGGGGGGGGGGGTGGGTGTGGGCAGGGGGTAAGGGGTGTTGGGGAAGGCAGGTCAGCCAAGAAAGCAAGAATCCCCAGGAAGACGCTGGCCATGGTACTGACTCATGCTACACTGTAGATGAACCTTGTAAATATTGTGCTAAGTGAAAGAAGCCAGACACAAAAGGCATGGATCATATGATTCTGTTCTTGTGGGAAAAAGAATAAGCAAATTCATAAAGACAGAAAGTAGATTAGTGGTTGGCAGGAGGTGGGGGAATGGGAGTGACTGCCAGTGGATATTGGGTTAGTCTTGGGTGATGAAATGTTTTGGAATTAGATAACGGTAATGGTTACACAACACTGCGAGTATACTAAAACCACTGAATTATCCACTTTAAAATCAACAAGAAGCATATCTCAGTTTTTAAAGTTGCAAAACAAAAACCCCAAATTAATAGCTTATCTAATAGGTAGTTGGAGCCATTCTCAAAGATATTTTTAGCACACTGGTTTCTATTCAGTTGATAAAATGACAAATTGGAGCATTTTACCTTTTGTACCTAGCAGAGCACTCTTCTTGTACTACTAGACTTGAACAGTCCAGGAAAACGGATCCCAAGCATATTAACTGAGTTATTGATGGGGCGACATTTATGCTGCTTTTACCTCCTTGAACTGCCACCGCTGAGCTTATGGGTATGACAGCACATTTGAGGTTTGCATTGGTAAACCCAGAGTTGAACAAGAATTGCCCTGATGCTGTTGCATAATTCCTCCTATTCCTTCTTCCATTTTTCAGATCTTCGCTTTTCACCCCCCAGGAATATGGATTGCTTCCAGAACAGCATTTCAGCATCGCTGTTTACTGCTTTGCCACCAGTCTAACAGTAAACTCGGGGCTCTCATCCTAATTTCAGGCTTTTGCCCAAATTTAAGTGTTTGAATATCTACACGTAAGTACATTTGACACGTTCATACTCCTAGGACTAATTACAATTTCTCATTCATTCAAGGACTCAAGAGCCTGTGGAAAGGATTCTGACCCTGGAGTTTGTGAGCTGCTCTTCCTCACTGTGTTCATAGGCTTCTGTCTCTCCATCCTCCCAAGGTCATTAGACTCTTGTCTGTCTGGTTCCCCTTTAAGATGATGACAGATAGTCCAGGTAGGCATTAACCCACCACCTTGTCAATGTGCTCTGGAATGAACAGTTCTCTAGGTCACTGCTTCTCACATTGTGATCTGCATAGGACTCCCCAGGGACTTGCCAAAATGCAAAATCTCACTTATCAGGTCAAGGAGGGGCCCAGACTCTGCAGTTCAACCAGCTCCCTGATGATGCTGAGGGCGCTGGTCTGCAGATTGCATTTAGCAATAAGGATGAAAGCTGTGGTCTCAGCATCCCAGGAGGGGCTGTAATATGCAACATGCACTCACGGCTGCTGGATCCAGTATAGCTGGTGAGCAGCACACAGGAAAATGCATACTTGTGCCAGGAGAGAACCCAGAAAATGCACAGAGCTGCCTCTATGGAGTGGATGCTGCCATAGCCTCTGTCAGCACATGGTGCCGAGTGGGACACAGCAATACCAGCTGGTTGCTGGTGTGGCCCTGGGTACTCAGGAGTCTTACTGTGGGGCCTGAGACTCAATCCATGACATTTCCAGGACATCCCTCAGTAACCATGACCTTCCTGGGGTCCAAGAGGATATGTATAATTTACAGAACAGTAAGATAGATACTTGGCTTGCCTCAGAACAGCTGTTGGCTGTATGGTGGGCGATGCAACTTTCAGGAGTGGCCAGAGGCCATGCCTACTCCCACGTCCTACCACCCGTGCTCTGAACCCTGTACCCTCATGTGTGTGGACTAAATCTAACACAGAACACCCCCAGTGTAACCTGAGTGAAAATGCACCAGTTCCAAGAGCATTACCCTTCTCCACACTCGCGTTCCCCTCAGCCGACTGAACCCAATGATTCCAATGAGGTTCCTGGTGGAGCAACCTGGGCCTGAGTCGCCTCTGCCAGGAGAGCTCAGCTGCTCTGCCAGCACTGGCCTCAGTGTGAGCTAGACAGAGACCTCTGCCTTGTTGCACCAAGGCTCCAGGGCTTGTTCACTGACTCAGCAAAGCTGGGCACTCATGCCACACCCCCACCATCACAGGAACCCCACCATGACACCCAGCTGGTTACCAGTGAAGTGGAGACAGTGAGCCTGCACACATAAAATCCCTCCAGTGTTTAGAGGTTTGTTTTCAGGGGTCTTGTTCAATGTCTTCTATGTCTTCTGTCTTACTCTTCAAAACAAAATGCACCTGTCCATTGGCACCCCGGGTCCTTCCAAGTATTCATGATCTTTCGACATCAAGGGCAATGCCTCTCAAAGGTCAGCATCAGGTGAGCACCAAGTTTATTTAAATCTTAAGTTTCATTGTCAGGAGTATATAATTATAACCCAGCTGCAAATGAGGCTAAGATGAAAGGGAGCTCTGGATGGGAGTGGGCAGTGAAACTTGCGTTGGGAGGTGTGCTGGCTTCCTGTGGCTGCTGTAACAAATTACCACAAGCTGGGTGGCTTAAAACACAGGAATTCATTCTCCCACAGTGCTAGAAGCCAAAAGTGTGATATGGAGATATTGTGACGTTGGTTCCTTCTGGAGCTCTGAGGGACAATCTTTTCCCTGCCTCTCCCAGATTCTGGGGGCTGCTGGCAACCGTTGGTGTCTTTGGCTTGTAGACACATCACTCCCACCTGTGCCCTGTCTTCCCCTGGCCTTCTCTGTGTGCCTTCTCCCCTCCCTTCCCTTCTAAGGATGCTTGTCCTGGTATTTAGAATCCACCCTGATCAGAATGATCTCATCCAAGACCCTTAATCACATCAACAAAGACCCTTTTTCCAAATAAGGTCACATTCACAGGCCTGGGGGAGAGGGGACATATCTTTTAGGGGACCACCACCCAATCCAGTACAGGAGACACAGAGAAGCAACATGATCCCAAAGGGACTGTTGAACTATTGACTGACCTCTGAGCTTCATAGGCTGGGGACACCATGTGGCCCATGTTTGTTCTGTATGAGTGTCTCCCATCCTGTGACCTGGCAGTGTCTGGCAGGGCATCACCCCTCTGCCTCTGATGTGTGCTCTGCCTGGGGAACAGCACACTGCTAGGATGAAATAGAAGACTTCTGTAATCTGTGTGCTCATTTGGGTTTTCAGGAACCTAACACAGAGCACCCCCATTTGAAGAGAACATATGCCCCCGAGTAGAGGGAAACAGGCAGGCTGCCCGAAACATCAGGGTGTCAGACATGTGGCCCACCTGAGACTTTTGTCAAGAAGCTTTATTCCCAAAGTAGCTAAACCCCCAGTACAGGAGGCGGGCGGGACCCACACTCTATGCCTTGATGTGCCAGCTCCAGCCCTGCTCACGTACTCATTGAAATCAGAGCGGAATGGACTTTATTATATTATTGGGAGTTTCTCAAATGGAATCCACTTAAGTGTAATTATAAGGTGAGGTATTAGGGAAGAGTCTTGACAAAAGGAATGTGTGTGTGAAGAAGGTGCCATGTGATCATGACTGAATTTGGTTCTTTTGTCATATTTGAATGTTGAGCATGGACCATTCAGGTCACCCTCTTAACCAATGACCACCAGGACCCGTGAGGCTGAGGATTTGGGGCCCTGGGATGCCCTGCCCCGCACTTAGGACCCGACGCTCAGGGCTGCTGGTAGTGGTATTTTTTACAGAAAAGGTGAAGATGGTTTACTTTCTTTCTGTAATTGAGAGCACCACAAAGATTTTGTGTGAGGGCCAGCTTTCAAAATGACTGAGCTTCCTTTCCTTTGAACATGGATTCTGGCTACGGTGGCTTTTTCTGAGTTCTTTTCAGGAACTCGCCATGATCCATGGCCCCTGTTACTACAAAATCAGTTTCTCAGTCTCTCCCATCCTGGTCACATGTGCTCACCGAGGTGAAAAGGAGCGCACTTCAGAGTTTAAGGCCCCTTAAGAGAAGGGTCCCTCTGGCTCCTGGTACCACCAATGAAAACAGAACAAAAATGTTGTAAGTGCTTGGTTGAGATTCAGGCCCCAGATTACCGAGGAGGCACAGGTCGCCCATAGCTGGCCACACTTGGCCTTGTTTGGTCCAATTCTCTGTGCATGTCAATGCACCTACTACGCCAGGTGAGATTCCTCCCCACCAAGTGCCCAGCAGCCTGCTCAGACCATCAGGTGCTGTGTGGACTCCACCCCAGGTTTCCTCCTCAAACCTATAATATTGTGAAACCCAAAGCAAAAGGAAATCTAAAAGATGGGACATTTTCCTCCAGACTCATGACTTCATTGCTCATCCTGAAGTCTCCTGGATTTATATTCTATGTGGGATCACTGGTTTTTGCAGCCTGGGTCACAATGACCCTCACAGCAATGACTTTCCTGTGAGCCGGTTATCTCAGAGGAGGGTGTGCCAAGGTCCCCAGACTGAGACACCTCGTCCTGAGCTGAGTTGTTCAGAGCTTGCATTCTGTTGTCCCACACACAAATAAACATTCAAAAGTAGACTCGTTCATGTGTGGATGATTGTAAGGGTATTAAAGGATGGCTCACATCTTAGGATGAAGGTGGACTGGAGTAGCCCAAGGAACCCTCCATCTCCACGCTTCTGTGCTCCCGTGTGGTCATGGAGATGCACCTGTCCACCAACTTGTGCTGAATCTGTCCACACGATCTTGGATTTTAACCGACCTATCCGTCAACCCTGCCAACCCTCAGGTTTTGAAATAAAAGGAGCGTTCCCTCTGATCTTGTGACCCGAGTGATTTCTACCGTCGAGTGTTGCACAGCATTCCTCAATTTTTAAACCATCAGTTATGTGTCCTGCTTCCAGACTAGAATGCAATCAATACTTACTTCCTTGGGCAAGTGTCTACCCGCAGCTTGCTGAGCTGAGCAAGTAAAATATTTATGAGCCGACCGACCGGTTTTAACTGTTCTCTATCATTACTTTACGACAGCCAACTTTCAGAGCCTCACACCTACAGCTAATCTGTTTTGAGCACAACTTGCAGACTCTATGTTCCAATAAGTCTGAGGACACTTAGAATCTAGGAGTCAAAAATTCACATTAAAAGATGCATATTCTCTCCCAAGTCATTGTGAACTGTCTCGGGTAAATGCCATGTTTAATCTGAGTTTCTTCAACATCTACTTTGGGCACAGGAATCAGCTCCAGGGCTGAGGTGGTCTTTCCTGAAGCCACGCCGTTGTAGGGGAGGAGCCGAGGCAGAGAGCCTCAGTGCAGGCCCCTCGGGGAGCCCACTGGGTGCTGGACCATCTCTCACCAGATTCTCTGCCTGTGTCTCTCTTCCCTCTAGTCTGGGGCCCTCAGTGACAGAGTCTCTTTTGTCTTTGTATCCTCCATGCTTTCCTCACAGCTTGGCAAAGAGTTTGCCCTTAGTGCATTTCACTGCACTCAGATGAAGTTCAGAATCATGAAAGGGCATTAGTGACTATGTCCCCCAAAGAGATTCAACGTCAGCCCCTGGTCTGCACATTCCCAACAGCATCACTAGTTTCTGTGTGCACTTGGCTTTGTCTGATTCCCCTAACCACAGAGACCATCGCTTGGAGTCAGAACCTGTGGCCCTGTGCCTGTCTCTCCGCAACGGCTGGCAGTCAGGGGTTGCCACTGCACCTCGTGGTGACCTAGTGCAGGATGTGCATTCATTTTCAGTGTTGGTCTCCAAACAGCTGTGCTGACGATGGAGTGAATCCATAGGAGGGAGTGGTGAGAGGAAGCGGAACCAAACTTCTCACCACACAAGGGCAGGAAGCCAGGGGACCAATGGGGCCATGGGCAGAGTTGGGGTTTCCTCAGCTCCAGGGGAGTACAGACAACAAGAGGGGTTATTTCTTGCAGGAGGTCATGCTACCCGTTCCTGCAGCCAGACTAGTGCACTTAGGTCAGCCTTATGCTGGCAACAGCTGGGAACTGGGGCCTGACTTCAGACCATGGTCTCTGGTCCGCTCTGCATAGAATAAAGAGGTGCTTTATGCAAGATGGGAAGCTGCAAACATGGAAATGGAGCTGCTCCATCTCTGTGTCCCTAAACTTTCCTGCTTAAAGGGACATCCAGATGCTTCTGAAACCTGCAGATTGACAGGTCCTGCAGTCGGTCTGGGTTGGAGCAGTTTTAAGGTTTGCTTTTCACAGGGTTCCCTGTGAGGCTCATCAGGGATCTTTGGAAGATACCACTCTGGTCCTCAAGGAAGCTACGGCCCCATCATGCTCAGTTTCCCTCATGACTGCAGTGGGAACACTCAGGACTAGGGTGGGTCCCTGTCGATGGGGCAGAAAGGGAAGGGTGTCCTGGCCAGCCTTGGGAACCCACTGTCCTGCAAGTGTGAGACACACACAGTTCATGTCACTTGCTATTGCTCCTTGCCCTCTCGAAGACCCTTGGAGCAGCAGCGTGGCCCTTGGGATGCTTGGTAGGCACCGGCTGCTCATGATCCTCCCCCAGGGACTGTGTTTGCCTGGATCTGGTTTGATGAGTTCGCTGTCTCACTTTTGCCTGTTCAAGCTATCGCTGCTCTGATACCTTCAGTTTTCAACTGCATGATAAAAAACGCATGTAAGACACAAACCTCCTGGGGAGAGGAATGGCTCCCCCCTGGGCCCAGGCCAGCATTTGGAGAGCAGTAGTGATGAGGAGAAGGGGAAAGAGAAAGCAGTGCTGCTCATCAAGGGGTGGGTTCTAATAACACTGATGAAGAACTTTTCCGAGAGGACAATGGCTAAGGGGAACACGTGGCGGACTAATGGTTTGGGGGCCTAGAAAGTGAAGGTTTTGAGGTGAATGCTTTAGAAATCCAGTCCAAATGGAGATCAGCTTACATACATGCTGAAACTGAAGGAAGGTAAACATTACAGCCTGAGAGCACCTTCTCAGGGAGACACCTGGGTGGCACACCGGCCCACTGGCTATATGATGCTGACAAAAGTGAGAATGGTTGGCTGCCCCTCCTTGAGCTCTTTCCAGGAGGAGGGGGAGTCTGAGACAGTTGAGGAAAATGTCCTATGAGGAATGGGGTGGGAGAGCGTCTAAAGGAAGAAACAGAAGATGCTCACTGGATGCCATGCTTAGAAACAGGTTCCGTTCAATTGAATAGAATTTGAGTGCATAATAACTGCATTCTGGACGTGACACGTGGTAGAAAGATGAGCCGGCACAGCCCCCAGAGCCCTAATGGCCTGGAGGAGGCTACAGACATAAGACTCAAAGAATTACAAGACAATGTCACGTACACAGCTTCTGAAAATAGGCAGATGTGAAAATAGCTCAGAGGATGGCAGGGTAAGACTTGGGTACCCAGAAAGCTCTCAGCAGGAGGGGCTATTGGAGTTGCTGCCAGAGGAAACCCACAATCCAGGGCCCTAGATGGCTGGCATCCTCATCTCTTGTCATGCATCTGTTTTCTCTGTGGCATTATTCACTCTGTCCCTTTCTTAAAGCCTGTTTTTCATTTCACCCTGGGTGATAGATCTGCCTTTCATCTTCTCTGAGTCTTTGGCCTAGAGCAGGGTCTTGAGGTGACCTGTCAATAAGGTTTCATGCCCTCACTTTAAGCATCCAGGGGATAACCTGTGCAGTGTTCTCCGGTTGGGAAGTTGGGTAGAATCAGGCAGTAGTTCTCAAGGGTGTATCAGATGGTCCAATTGGAAAGGGCAGCTATTCATAAGTATAAGCTAGAGTGGGGGCCAGTGGTGGAAGTCTGGAAGCTTGTCTGAGGGAAGAGGCTGCCCAAAGCAGGAGAAGCCGGCTCCACAATCTGAGTAAAGGACACAGTCATAAGAAAGGTTGTCCCACAGGACTGTGGGTGAGGGTCTTAGTGTGAGGCCACAGCCCCTTAGCTAAGGTGAGAGCCTCCAGTGGCCCTATGCATATCACAGTCTGTCCTAGTTAGTGTATGCTATCGTAACAAAATGCCATAGGTTGGGGGACTTAAACAACAGAAATTTATTTCTCACAGTTCTGGAGGTCGGAAGTCCATGGTTGGATTCTGGTAAAAATTTCTTCTTTGCCTTCTCACTGTGCCTCATGTGGTGGAGAGGAAGAGAACACAAGCTCTCTGGTGTCTATTCCTATAAGGCCGCTGATCTCATTATGCATGCCCCATATTCATGACCTTATGTCAACCTAATCACTTTCCAAATGTCCCATCTCCAAAGACCATCACTTTGGGGGGTAGGGCTCCAGCATATGAGTTTGGGGGACACAGTTCATTCAGTCTATAGCACAGTCCAAAGTGGTCAAGATGAATGACTGAAAGTATAGGTGTTCTAATCATCAATTTCAGAAAGGAGGTGGGACCATGAGCTGGTTGGCCAGGGGCATATCTAGGAAGATGCCTGTGGGCTTGGGGGACTGTCTGAAGCATGTCTTCTTAACTGGGGCCAAGAATCGGACTGGTGGTCCTGCAGGCTCAGAAACACTGTCTAGTCAGGACCCAGGACTGATCAGTACCATGGTGCCAATGGACTGGTTTCTAAGACAAACCACATCTGTCAAGTGGATTGGAAACTTGTATCAACCTGATAAATGAATTCCCTTCTGTGGTGTTTTAGGGGGTGAGCAATCTGACTGAGCAAGCTGCCCTACCAGTGGACACCTTCCTCGGAAATATTAACTTCTTACTAGTTTGGCCTTCAAGGTGGTTGTGTTTCTGCCTCGATCCATCAGTAATGATATTCAAGTTCAATTCTAAATAGGAAAAGTTGGTTTCTAAGTTCCAGAGGAGCACTATAAGGGGACTCAACCCTTGACTCTCAGCTTTAATATATATACCCATTTATGAACTAGGGGAGTTATGTTTCTGCTATTATAAATTTAAAATTACCATTAAAGATTATGCCTCTAGCTAATTGAATTAAATTAAAGAAAGAAAATGCCGAAATCATAAGTTCTCTGAAAAGTAGAATTTCCTTCAAAATCTGGTAGGAATTTGGGGTTCCTAAACAAGTTGCAAATTTGATTAAAAGCAGAGGAAAAGGAGGTGCCCACGCACGAGAGAGAGAGAGAGAGAGAGAGAGAGAGAGAGTTTTCTTATGTATGGTAGTTCTAGGAGATATTTCTAAGTGGCAAGTTCGCAGTACTTGCAGTGGCTTGCAGGAACGTAAGAGTGAGCATTTTTGAAAGGGAATTTGCTAAGTTTTTTCCCTTCTCATTTAGTAACTAAAGGGGTCCTGGACCATTCATTCCTTACATAAAGTTTTGGTGGTAGTTTCAGCTAATGTTGCCAATTTTAAAGATTTGCATAAACTTAAGATAGAATCTGAATTTTGAGCTACCTACCCTAACTCAATAGCTGAACTTTTTGAGGTTCACCTCCCTCAATTCCTTCTAAAAAGGCCAATCAAGCTATAGAAAGGTTCCCTCTGCCTGGACAGGCACTGACTAACTCTGCTCACTGATGCAATTCAGAAGGCAGGGCTGGGTTATTTATAATAAAACACGGAGGTCGCTTCAGGCTGTGTGGCGCGAAAAGCTGTCCAACGTGTTCATCGTGGCGAACTCTCAGAGGAACTTGGCCAATTCAGGGAAGAAAAAGGTTTAAGAGCATTTGGGATGTACCCAGACTCCTGCTGTGGATAAACAAGTTAATCAAGTTCCCAGTGGCTTTGATGATCTTTTGCACAATCTGAAACACAGACACCAGAGTTTGAAGGAGAATCTCCTCACTTCCCCACCCGCACCTTCAACCTCCTCAGAGGTAGGACGGGCTCTGCAGAGAAATGGCCTGTATGCTGGGAGGGTGAATGAGGCCTTCTCACACCTACCCGCTAGGGAGCTTGTGGGTTTAGCATGCTCTGTGGATGGATTAGCAAGTGACAAATAAGTCGGTGACCTAAGATCAGCAAACTAGAGACTTGTATTGCACATTCTGTAGATTTGTGACATAAAGAGATAAAAGTGGCATCTGACTTAAAACTGTCTCTAAAGGATCTTAATGTGGCTGGGTGGTTTTTAACTGCTAAAATGGAGACTGAAAAATATCGGAGATTAATTTTTAGCTCCTGGAGACGATAGATTGCAGGCTCAACTGTATAAAACTGGTGTTTTGTATAAAACTTTATGGATGTCACAAATTTCAAATGAAGAGGTTAAGGCAAGAATTCCCATCAGCTTTACAAATGGGAAACTAAGATGCGGGCCCGAGGCTACAGATCTAGAAAGTTTCAAATCCAGTACTTGGCTTCGTACTTCATCATTCTCATCTCCTCCAAGCTCAGGTGGGCTGTAGTACAGGTAATTGTGCCCGATCTGACTCCTTCCAGGCCCAGCGCTCCTCAAAATGTAATTCATGAGCACATGGCATTGCAGACGTCCCTCTGAATGCTGTAAGGGGGAAGCAACGTGCACTGAGATTGCTTTGATCTCTGGAGCTTAATGACTTTCAACGACTGAGTTGTCTTTGTTCATGTTTATTGTGAATTCTGATTTATTCGTATTAGTTTCTAATGGACTATTTGTGCTTTTTATTTACCAGGTTGTTTCTTTGCTGCCATTTTTCTCCCTTTCAGCTTTCTCTTGAATTGATGGTCTTCTTCAATTTCTTTTTCCTCCTTCCACGCATTTGCAATTAATATTTTTATTTCTTCACTGGTTTTGCTGAAAGCTTAAATATACATTCCTCCTTAACAAATTGTAAGGCAAATCAGTGTCTCTACCCTCGTGAATACACGAAGACTTTGTGGCACACTAACTCCAGGCACTTACGAGCACCTTCCACACAGTGTTAATAAAGTTTTTTAGCAACACCTTATTTCTGTTGCTCCACAATTAGCCCTGGCTATTGCTATGATTATGTACAGATAATAACCAGTATTAGTTGTTTATTGCTGTATGACAAATGATCCCCAAACGTAGCAACTTAAAATAACAAATAGTCATTATCTCACAGTCTCTGTAGGGCAAGAATCCAGGAGCAGCTTAGCTCACGGTCCTCTAGAAGGTTGCCATCAAGGGGTCAGCTATGGTGGCCATCATTGGAAGGCTCAACAGGAGCATTGATCTAAACTCACGCTCCTGGTTTGGCAGACTTTCAGTTCCTCCTGGGCTGTTGGAGTGAGGGCCCAGTTCCTCCACACCCATACCATGTGGGTTTCTTTGTTAGACTACTCACAAGTGGCAGCTTGCTTCCCCCAGAATAAGTAATCTGAGAGAGATTGAGAAAGAGAGAGCAGCCAAGATAGGAGCCAACATCTTTTTATAACCTAACCTTGAAAGTGACATTTCATTACTTATTATACTTATTAGAAGCTAAGTCACCAGGTCCAGACCAGCTCAAAGGAAGGAGATTGTACATGGTCATGAATATCAAGAAGCTGAGATCATTGCGGGGGAGGGGTTCATACTAAGGGCTTGCTCAATATGTAAATATAACCGCTTGCTCAGCCACTCACCATTACTTCTTAGTGTATCAATTAATCATCCTTCAAGTAGAAGGTCTGTGAGTGGAAAATATTCTCCATTTGTCATAATATTTATTTTTGTCCTCACTCTTAAGTGATAATTTATCTTAATTTATTGAAGTTGGCAGTTCTTCTTTAGCTCTTTGAATATCTAGTTCCATTATTTTTGGCTTCTATTGTAGCTAAAGAGAAATCTGCTGTCATCCTGTTGTTTGGACTATGTTATTACTATTTCTAAGATTTTTCTTTTTGTTATGCATGCTAAGCAGTTTCACTGTGATTCATTTATGCATCAATTGATTTTTATTTATTTTGTTCAAGATGTTCTGTGAATTTCCAATTAAAGTAGAATTGCCAGATAAAATACAGGAAGCTCAGTTAAACTTGAGTTCAGGTCAGTATGACCAAAATATTACATGAGACATGCTTCTACTAAAAAATATATTGCTGTTCTAAAATTCCAACTTAATCAGGAATTTGGTAATTATAATTGTTAAATTTGGCAACCTGAAATTTGAGGATTCTTGTCTTTCATCTAATTTGGAAAATCCTCCATCATAAGCTCTTCAAACATTGCATTTCCTCTAACCTCTCTGTTCCCTCCTTTTGAATTTTCATTTAAATGTGTTTGTATTAGTATTCTAGAGCTGCCAAAATTTGGCAGCCACAAAACTGGGTGGCTTACAACAACAGAAATATCTTTTCACCATTCTGGAGGCCAGAAGCCTGAATGTCAGCACGGCTGAGCTCTCTCTGAAGCTTCCAGAGAAGAACCTTCCTCATCTCTTCCTAGCTCCTGGTGGCTATTTTAACTTGTAGCAGCATCACTGCAACCTTTGCCCCTGTATTTGCATGGCCTTCTTCCCTGATTCTCTGTGTCTCTATGTTTCTGTGTCTTCAGTGACCTTCTTATAAGGATACTAGTCATTAGATAAGGGCCCACCTTCATCTACTAGTGTATGACCCATCTTTGCTAATTACATTTTCAAAGACCCTATTTCCAACTAAGGTCCCTTTCAGAGTTTCCAGATATACACGTATTTGAGGACAACATTATTCAACCCAGTACAATATTACACATTTGAATAATTTTTAGTGAAACTTTTTATAAAACTGAAAGACTAACGGTATATTTAGTCATAAATTAAGACTAGAGAGCTTAACTGAATTTATTTTTCATACTACCTTTAGTCATATTATCTCTCATTATTTATCTCTCTTTATTTCTTTTGTCGGTTTGTTTGTTCTGTTTTCATTATTCACTAGTCTTCCTATCATTTTCTATTTCCTCTTAAGAAGTACTTTTATAGTCTTGAACACACTAATAGTTTGGTCTTTTTAGAGAATTTTATTCTCAAGATTTTTGATTGCTATGGACCAATTTATGTTTCAAACCAATTTATGTTTCAAACCAATTTACGTTTCTGCACCACACCAATAGTATAAATGCAGACGGGTCAATTTTCCTTTTCAGAGCCCTGGACAGAGGCACATTGGTAGGTATTTTTCTGTGTCCTCTTCAGTTTTAAGAATCTCAGTTTTATGCAGAGGCCTCAGTTCCAACTCTCTACCAAATCTCAGCTCCTGTCTTCATAGGGTGCTAACAAAGATTCTAGCTGTGAGGTATATTTCTGGGTCTGACGACTCCCTTTTCCCAGCTTTGGTGACTACAACTATGATTCACACTGTACTAGTATTGCTCTGGGTTTTGGTTCCCTCTCTTTCCAGCATTGAGGGTCTCTCTTTCTTGTTTGTTAAATCAATTATGTATTTTTAAATAATCTTGGTCATATTTTATCTAACAGTTTTGGATATTTTTAGAGGGGGCATTTCTTTGACTCTGCCAAGGAGCCAATACTGGAAGGCCAGGCTCTGGGGTTTATTAAAACCGAGATAACTAGCTCTCCTATTATGTTAGCTTACTGTCAGCTTTGGATTCAGTGTCAAACATGCAGAAAAAAGTTCTGTTTTTCATGTGTGATATCTAATTATAGCTTATGGACCAGCTTAGGTTCTTCACTCAGCTTAGTGGATTTCTCAAAACGTGGTTGCAATATTGAAATAATTGCATGTCATTCTGTTTTCATTATTTCCTCTCCCCAGGGATTGCTAGGAAATCCAGGAGGAATGAATCCAACAGACATCAGACAGATGTTTGGCATTTTCCGAATATGGCTGTTTTCACTCAAAGTTTAAGAAACATGGGGAAGAGAAGTGAAGACTGTACTGAGAGGTCAAGGAGTCAGATTATGGATGTACCTCTGCCATTAACCAGGTGACCATTTCTATCAGAGAGTCAGGTTGTAGATCTACTTCTACTATTAAGTAGTTACCATTTCTATCTCATAAATTTTCATCTACAAAATAAGAGCATTGGACAAAATGTCAAGTAAGTTCCTTCTAGCGCTTACATAATTTGTAAAGGTTTGGATGGGGGGGGGCGGGCAGTTGGAGAGCTAGAGTTTCTATGCAGTTTGGAAGCCATGCAGAGGTTCTGGTAGACTTACCCTGCAGAGGAACAGGAGGGGGCTTGTCCCTGTTCTTGACACTAGGGCAGGAGCACGACCTCTCCCAGGCCTTGATCTTTGCCTCTCTCATTTGTGGCTCACTTGGAGCTCACCTACCTCCTGTCCCTGTGTGTGGCTTCTGCTAACACTTCTCAATCCTGCCTGTCTTCTCTCTGGTCATGGAAGAGGACAAGACCTCTTCCACTGGGCTATTTCTGGTGGCTGTACTCTGCACTGCTGGAGATGCCACGAATCCATACAGAGTTCCCCACTTTCCAGCAAAACTTCCTCCTTCTCCGACTCCCCTGACTTTGATGAAATACTATGCTTCCTGCGAATTTCAATTAGTCCAACCTTTTCATTTTCCATGTTCTAGCCACTTTTCTTGTGAAATGTCTTATATGCAAATTGGGTGCATTGAATAAATAGTTTTTGAGTTAGGCTAGGCACCAACCTGAACATAGAGATAAAATACAGAATGAGAAGGCAGACCCCTGAACTTTGAGGTAGAAAAGAGAATCAGGTAAACAAGATAATTATGACTTATGCTATGTGATAAATGGCCTAGAAGGAAAATAGGGGGCTGAGAGAGTGAATGACAGGGTGGAAGAACTGGATCAGCTTACTCAGGGGGCCTCTGAGAACACTAAGGGCTAAGAAGGAGTCAGTACAGCTAAGAGCCAGGGAGTTCCAGCAACAAGTACAGACTAGGGAGGGAGAGTCTGGAGTTGTGGGACCTGTGAGGAATCGGAGGTAGAGTGGCCAAGGGGAGTCCGTGCTGGTCTCCCAGCTTGGCTTAGTCAATCTGGTTTAGTCTCTGATCAAAATCTGTCTCGAATCCTTCAGCTCATGCCTCAAGCTTTCTCAAACCCAGTTCCTCTTCCATAGCTCTGCTATTTTATTTTCCTTAAACACTACTTTTTAATGTTACTTTTCTGTTCAAGGTATTTTTCATTTCTTATTGAGATATACTTAACATATCACATTATATTAGTTTCAGGTATACAATATAATGATTTGATATCTATATATGTTACACAATGATCACCACAATAAGTCCAGTTAACATCAGTTACTGTACCTTACAAAATTGTTTTATTACTCCCTATGTCTTAGTTTGCCTCTACAGTTAAATTTGAAGAACTTACAGAGGCATGACCAAATCTCAAACTTTCTCTGAACTTCTAACATATCTATTCCACTGCCAGACAGTTCAAAACTTATCTTTTTTGTGGTATTTGAAGGGTTGAGGGGAGGGAGAAAAGTAACATACGTTTTTCAACAAAATGTAGTACATTCATGTAGTAGAATACTATTCAGCAATAAGCAGGAATGCTGCATGCTATAACATGAATGAACCTCAAAAACATTATGCTAAGTGAAAGAAGACAAAAACTACAGATTATATGATTCCATTCACTTTAAATGTCCAGAAAAGATAAATCTATAGGGTTTGGAAACAGAAAATGGATTGTGATGATAAGTGCCCAATTTTATAAATGTACTAAGTTCCATTGACTTGTATTCTTGTGAATATATAAAATATCAAATATTTTATGATATGTAAATTATATATCAATAAGGCAGCACACACACACATTCTCTGACTTACAAACTGAAATGAGCAATAGTTGACTGAGTCTGAGGGAAAAGTAATAGTAAGGTTTTGCCATCAGCTTTGCAAAGGGAGAGAGCAATCTATTCTAACTGGTGTGCAGACCGGGCTGTTGGTGGAGAAAAATCCCGCAAGGGGAATAAGAGCAATTGATCCATTATAGGGAATTGAAAGGCCCCTCGGGAATGCTAAAGACCATATGCCTTGATCTCATTATCACCCAACAAGCTTCAATCTGTAACTTAATGTTTGAACGACATCTAGCCAAGGGGCTGACTCAGTTCTCAGGCAAGTTCTATGAACCACAATAGGTAAATTCATCCTCAGCCTGACACAATTTTCTGGTGAATTTGGATTTAGGGAACTAATTTTCTTAAGTTTGTGCATTCCTGGATTTGAGGTTTGAAATGTAACCCCCTAGTTAAAATTCCCAGCCTGTTCCTTGGGCACAGACACCTTTGCCCTAGAATGCATCACTTACCAGTCGTAGTCCTCAGTTCCCACCCTGCTCTGCTTTGCCTCAGTTTATCTGGGAGCAGAGCCCACAGGAAGAAGTATCCCAAACTCTTTCTTCTGGGCTCCTGGTCTGAGTCAAGTCCCAAGAATGAACTAGACACTTGGGTCACCCAAACCCATGCAAGGCCCTCACCTGAGCCTGAAGGAAAGCAGTGCAAGACAGGAACCTACTCTCCAAGAGGTTTTCAGAGCACAGTGCATTTCAAGGGAATAGCGTGAACCACTCAAGGATTTCAATTCCACCCTCCCTGCAGGATCTTAGCAGGATAACTCAATGCAGGGATGACAAGACCTCTGCCACCCTGTTGTGGACTGAACCACCATCACCTCCTGGGAGCTAATTAAATTCTGCTTCCTCCCCACCTGTGGGGAGTGAACAGGTTACTGGAGTTGGTGCCATTCGGCCCATTACCAGTGCCATGGTTTGGCTATTAGCAGGGTTGGCTGAATGACAGGAAGGAAAGAAAGGTAGAGTCAGGTGGCTGAGGACCGCTGAGACTGAGTTCTGCTGGGTTACCTGCAGGATTGCCACTTGGGGACACTTGTTGAGGAAAGGAAGGATGAAGTGGAAGGCCATAAGGTGCCCAGGTCACATCTGACAGACAGTGCCACCCAGGTAAACTAGCCAGCCACCATAGTGTGCCAAACCTGGGTGTGACACAAGCCAGTACCTAGAACCTGAGTACAACCCATACAGGAAGAAGTGTCTTTGCTGCTTTATTCACACCCAAAGGATAGTCTTTGTAATTGAGAGACAAAGAATCACTCTAGGGCCCTGCCGGCTAGGCTCAGTGGTTGAGCGTGACCTATGAACCCAGAGGTCACGGTTTGATTCCTGTTCAGGGCATATGCCCAGATTTTCGGGCTTGAACCCCAGTATGGGGCATGCAGGAGGCAGCTGATCAATGACACTCTCTCATCATTGATGTTTCCATCTCTCTCTCTCTCTCTCCCTTCCTCATTGAAATGAATAAAGTACATATATTTAAAAAGAATCACTTCAGGGACCTTATATACCGACATATTCGTGATATGCTGCCCCAAAGCTAATTAGCATAATGAATTCGGTGGAAAGGCAAGATGAGGTCGAATGTGTTTATGTTTGTTAGAGAAAAGCACATGTGTCAGACAGCAACGTGGTCTTTATCTTTCAGTTCTATTCAGATCTTGGGGAGGTGAAGAGCCAACTACAGAAATTTTAAAATATCTGGATTTGTGCATTAGAAAGGTAAAAATATTAAACCTCTGAAATGTGATTTTTATCCAACAACCTATTAGAATATTTATCAAATGTAAAATCAAGTGTGTGTGCTTTTATAATTTTTATTTTCAAAATACAAGCAAACATCAGGCTATGAAGAAAGAATTTCATCAGAATGCTTTTTTATTCTTCCACCCCAAAGTGCACGGGCTTTTGCCCCAGGCCTCCCTCTCTCCATCGGGTTACTTCATCCTGGGAAACGAATTAGGCCATCAGGGCCTCTCTGGGGATATTTGAAATGTCTGCCCCATCCCGGGGCTTATAAATCATTCATCTTAACCTAAGCTTGAGTGGACTTGTCTGCCCTACCCCTCTGCGTTTGAGATTGAAACGGCACCTTCCTTCAAGCCCCGCCATTCAGGCCCACAGAGGTTCGGACTAAAGATTCATTCTGAAACAGAGATGTTTATCTTTTCGTACACAACTAGCCATTGTTAATGAGATGCTGAGCCAACAAAATGATCTTGTTAGACATGGGTAGAGCAAGGACGATGGGCCCGGTACAGAAATGCACCCGGGCAGAAAGCTCCAGAGGCCTAGCAAGGGGCAAAACTGGGAAAACGAGAACCTCGCCCCCAGGTAACCTTTCTTCCCCTAGCATATCACTGGTCATGTGGTTCGGACCCCCTGACCCTTTTTCCCTAAGGATAACATCTAGGCCTCAGTTATATTTCAGCTCCAGGCCCAGGAAAGCAGCAAAACCAGACAAGAGGCACCATGGCTGCCTCAGGACCAGCTACAGTGACAAATGACCCTGGCTGGCTCTGACCAATCAGTGACCAACCCTGAAAGAGCACACCTGGAAAGCTGATGAATGTTCTATTGAAACCCTCCTGTGAGACTGACCCAAAGATTTCCGCCTGCAAGAGAGAGATACACTCAGGACAAAGGACCCAGTGTGTGCTCTCCCTCCAAGGAGCACTCCCAGGCCATTCCCCTACAGGCCAGTATCCCCTAACCTCTAAGGACCCCCATGAGACTTGCAACCAGGGGAGCAATTGGCAGTGGCTAACCCCCTGAGCCTGTCTCCAAGGCCTCCTTTCCCCTGACTTCTCAGTGATCCAAGCAGCCCAGCTCAGGCTCTCCTGTTGCTTCTTCTATGTCCTTCCTAAGTACATTTTTGCTGCCATCATGGACCCAATACCTTTTGTCTCAGTGCTGTGTAGCCTTTCTCTTTGGATATCCCCACCTCCTATCGCCTTTTCCTTAAATAGATGCTATTTTTCTTTAACCACTATCTGAAATGTCTTTTTAGCCTGCCTGTGCATTACTGACTTTAACTTTTCATATCCTTGGTCCAAATCTAAGATTTCCTCTTCAATTTTGTTGTTAAAATGCTTATTTTATTGATTTTAGGGTGTTTTATAGGGAGTGTGTACGAACTCCATTTGGGATGCACAGGTAGGGAGCTGGGGTCTCTGGGCACAGACACGTTTGTAGAAGAAAAGACCATTGCAGTCCCAGACTGAGTCCCCAGCATGCTCTTGCTACTCCCCAGCTATTCAAGGAAGTTCCTCCCATTGTTGAACTGTGGGCCCAAGCATTGCCCCATCTTTCTTCTCAGTGCTCCAGTGTCCCAGGCAGCTTTCAAGTCCTAATGTACTTGCTCAGCTAGTCTGCTGAACCATAACAGTCGCCTGAGATGTTCCTCAGTATTAGGCCAGGGCCTTCTATTTGCTCATCTCTCTTCAAATCCCCACATGGAGCTCTGTTGCAGCTTCTCCCAGGGGCACTGGCCCCTGGCCCCCTGGAATTCATATGGGATCTCATGGGACTTGCACTCCTTGCTCTCCTTGGGGAGATCTGCTTTCAGGGTGTCTGCCAGTTAGTGAAGGCACCAGCGGTTTGCCACTCTGAAACTACTTTTTGAGATATTGATTTTAAGCTGTTTATTAGGAAACAAGACTAAGAAAGAACCTCTGACTCTTCCCCTTTTTTCCTGCCCAATGGAATTCAGACAGAAAAACCCGCCCCAGGAAGATCTGAGGACCCTGCCTGGGCCTGGTTTGAATTCACGGTGGTAAATAGGAGGGCTCCAGGCAGGTGCCTGTTCCCTAGACCCCCTATGTCCCATTGTCTCTGAGTTACGAGGGGGATTTTCCTGCCAGGTATCTTCTGCTCCTCCTTGGCTACCTGTAAATTGTCCATTTTCACTTCTGAAATCTAATACTTTGTCCCCTGCCCCTTTCTCCTATGCCCCAAATGTTTTACATTCCAATGTTGCCTCGCTATCTTTGGAATATTTATGCTTATGCGAATTCCCCATGCGCACATATTCAAATTTTGACTTTCTCCTGTTAATCCAGCCAGAAGAATATAGAAGGTGGGAGGAAACATTATTATTTAGCCCCTACACTAGATAACCCGCGAAAGGCAAAGACAATATGTCTTTATGTCCCATTCAAAAATATTATGAATTAGAGATCTTACATATTTTTGGTACTAAGTCTTTCAAACCTGGCATCAACTTTATTCTCATGGAACCACTAAAGTCATGTCAGCCACATGTCAAGGGTTCAGCTGTCACTTGGGGCTCAGGACAGGGCAGAGCTGATGACTCAGAGGAAAAGACCTCCAGAATTAGCTCCTGGGAGGGAGAGGACAAGGGGACTTCGTGACCTTTAAAGTGACCTTTTAATGAAGTGAAACAGGCTCCCAATGCTTTTCATGTCCCTGGGCCTCTTTCCCACTAATCCTCTTCAACTACACTGGTTCCCTCCAGGAGCTGAGAGTGAAAAAATGTTTACCCTGCTACTTGCCTCAAAGGAATCTTGAAAAGATTGAAACAAAAACAACAAGAAAAAAGACTTGATCCAGCATTCTGGGCTCGTCCACCCAGCCTAGGCGGTCATGGAAAACGGGCCATAGCCATTATCTGCTGTCGCCTGTGAAATAACGCGCCATTGAGTTCAGCAGCTGCTGTGTTTGCTTTGGAGGCTTCGGCTGAAACACACACACGTGAGAAAGAAGCTTGTGGAACTTCGCTTATCTCCAGAACACACCGGATTGTCTGTGGGGAGTAGCTCCCCTTTCCCAGACCAAGGAAAGTCAATTATTAATCACCTTTGAAATGTAAAAATCAATGTGAGGAACAATAGTATATTTTAATGGGCAAAATAATAATAATAATAATAATAATAATAATAATAATAATAACTTGCTTGCATTGAGGCTGGAGGCCAAAAAAAGAGAAAAAAAGAAAACAAATAGAAAGGACTGCTCCTTTTATCCATCTAAAAAACACCGCATGTCAGTTCTCTGAGGAGGATTAGAAGGCGTGAGCAGAGAAGCTGGGGGAAAGCTGGATTCCAGAGGAGCTCATCAGGATTTTGAAAGAAAGCATTTCACCCTCACAGAGCTCTCCCTCTCCTCTGCACAATGGGAAAACTTCACACACACACACAGCCCCTCTGCTCTGGGATGTATCTGCAGAGCTGCCTGCGCAGGAAGCAGAGGTTGGGGTGGGCTGCAGGTGGGAAGGGGCGCTGACTAACAGACTAGGATTCACTGTAGGTTAACTCACCTTGTACCGCAAATGAGAGAGGCCAGGACAAGGCCTGGAGAGGTCGTGCATAGCCCTGTTGTCAGGAACAGGGACAAGCCCATCTTCCTGCCACTCAGCAACATATGCCCGGGAGAGCCTCTGTGTGGCTCCCGGACTGCATGGATCTCTGGAACCCCAACTTCCCCCACCCCAAACCTTTCACGTTAGGTAAGAGCTGGGAGTTTGCAAGGCATTTTGTCCAATGTTCTTATTTAGTAGATGAAAACTTGTGAGATAGAAATGGTGCCCACTTAGTGCAGAGGCGGGTCTACAACCTGACTGAGTAACTGAGACGGTCTTTCCCTGCAGCCACTGAAAGCACCTCTGAGTGAGGACTGCGGGTCGCAGCAGGTGGCAGCTCACCTGAAGGAGCCATTCCACCGCTGTCCTCTATAGGGTTTTCTCCCTTCAATTCAGCAGGTGCAGACCAGGCATCCTCATGTTGGTGTTAACGGAAAAAACCCCCAATGAAACCTGTAGAGAATTGTGTGAGTTTATTTGAGCCAAACTGTTGACATATGCCGTGAAGCAGAACCTCAATGAATTGAGATAATGCTCCAGAGAATGGGGAGTTTGTACCTCATTTTATAAATTTACCATCAAAGGAAAATACGTAAGCGGTTTACATGAAATTCATTGGTGACAGATTAAGGAGGTGTGATAAAGCAAAGCGGGGAAATCTCTGGGATTGGGTGAAGGGGTGAAATGATGGACACATGCTTCTTTCACATAGATGCACACAGGATTAACAGTTGACAACAGTTGGTGTAAACTTGATAACAATGACGAGGAAGAGATGTCCTGGTGCTGTTTGCTATGCCCGGCGGGGTCTGAAAGAAAGGGAGGTTGCAAGTTATCCAGACATTTCACAAATACGTTATCTTAGAGGCAAAAAGACAAAAGTGTGCTCAGAAAGATCAAAGACGATCTTTGTCAGGGAAAATACTGGCCCAGGATGTCACTGCCCACCATAACCTGTTTTGTAGTTAAATGTTAATTTTCAGACCATCCTTTGTGGTTACTTTAGGTCTCTGGGTCTACAAGACTGCCATGCAGGCTTCCGCTGAGATTTCAGGCTAGCATGCGGCTCTTTCTGTCCACACTGGAAAGATGAAACATCCAACCCACCACTTAAATTTTCTGCTGCGAAAAATTGTCAACCCCCAGATTGTTGGAATTAAAGAAGGGTCTCTAAGACCCTGTGGTCCCGGCTGCGAAAAGGCTCGCTGTTTCATATTTCAGATGAAGACGCTCTGGGCCGTGCAGTTCAGGCAGACAATGCTACCTTCCGCCTGGCGTGGCCGATGCTCAGGAACAAGAGCACTGCGGTGGGCCCGTCCTGTGGTCGTGGGCTCTGCTGTGATCTGAGGTGAAGGAAAAGATCCACTGTGCTGTGGGATGTGGTCTGAGCTTCTGATGGCCCCTTGCATGTGTGTCCCGAGGCAGCCATAACAGATGACTGCAACCTGGATGTCATGAAGCTACTGAAATGATTCTCTCACCATTCTGGAGGCTGGAAATCCACAAAGTGTCGGTGGCTCGGTTCCTTTCAGAAGCTCTGAGGAAAAGTCCATTCCAGCTTCTGGTGGCAGCCGCAGTCCGTGGGGTCCCATGGCTTGTAGACATGTCACTCCAATCTCTCTCCATGGTCTTGGTGTTCTCTTGGTGTGTCTCTGTGTCTTCACATGGTCTTCCTTTAAGGACACCATCATCCCACCCTAAATCCAGGATGACCTCATCCTAACTAATTACACCTGCGAAGACCTAACTTCCAAATAAGGTCACATTCTCAGGGCCCAGGTGGACAGGTGTGTTTCTTGGGGTGGGGATGAGGGATACTCTTTAGCCCAATCTATCGTGATCCTTCTATTCAGAGGTGGAATTTTCCCCAACTTCTAATTGCTGTTTTTATCACTGCAAATGTTGGCATCTTGACAAGGAAGCTGTTTTGATAAACTCCTCCCTGCATTTAAAAGGCATTGCCTGTGGCTCAGAGAGAACCCAGAAGAGACTGTGAAGCAAGCTGTTGTGTGAGGTGTCTGCAGTGCAGGAGAGAGCGTTGAGTGTAAGAGCCTGGGAGACCAGGAGTGAAGAGAGGGTTAGCCCCTGCCTGTTCTGTGTGGGAAGAAGAGCAGGAGGAAGAGGAGCACAAAGCAGAAGAGGAGGAGGGGAGCAAGCTGGAGCAGTGAGGGACAGGGTGGGCCTGAGCGCAGAGGTCCTTGAGGATGTGAGGAGACAGAGACACTCAGAGACTCTCAGAGACAAGGCCATAACCCATCAAGGGCATGGAGCCCACAGTTACCACATCCCCTTTCAAGGGGGGCCGGCTCTGCTATGCAAGGCTTTCCTTTTGCTGAGAGTGTGCCCAGGTTTGAGTGGAGAGAGGAACCCCTCAGGACAGCAGTAGAATCCATGCCACGACTCTCCCCTTTCCCCATCCACCCCCAGGCGACTCGTCTCACTTCCTCCTCCCTTCACCTCAGTCTGCAGAGTGTCAGATGGCAGTCATTCTGGGCCACCAGTGCCTCTTGTTTCGGCTTTGCAGCTGCATGAAGCCTCAGCAAATGGTCACTTACATATATTATAAGGCTGAAGGGGTGGGAGGGGGCTCAGTCCGCTCCCTTTAGGGGGCATTTTGGTAAAGATCATAGGGCTCACTTTTTGATAAGGCTTTGTTACACCAAACACCTGTCCTTGGCACATTCTGGTGAGTTCTGTGCCCCCTGCCCGCTGGCCTGCACCCCGCTTTCTGTGGAAAACCCCTGCTTAGAAACTGTCACCTCAGAAGTCTCTGAGGAAGGAAGTCGCTCAGGCCTATCAGTACATGGTCGACTGAGGTCTCATTTCCTTTTCATTTTCTTCCTAGTGCTCATTTCAAAATTATATCTCTCTTCTTTAGAGCACAGCTTCTTTTTTTAACCCCCAGGCTAACGTGGAAAGAATCTGTTTAGTTTGCAGTGGTGCTGTGGCATAAACCATTGGCGTGTGATTCATGCGCCCGGGGCTGCTGACTTGCACGGGGGAGGGGCCGGGATGGCAGCTGTAAGTTCTAATTATGATGAAATAAGTTTGAGGCTGAAACATCAGAATATAATCTCTCCAAATCAGTCTTTCATTTAGAAGTGAGCTTTTCTATCACGCCATATTTTATGTTTGTTGACAGAAGAAGGAGATAGAAAAACTGAAATGACAGTGGAGGTAGAGGATTAAATTACAGGTAGAGCTCTGTGCAAGGAGACACTAACCCTGACATTCTCGAGGATGCTAGGGAGGCTCTGACCCTGTCAAAGGGCATATGGCCGGCCACGGTGAGGTACTGAATGAATGACTTCTAAGCTTAAGGTGATCCGCCATGGTTTAGGGACATCTTAATATGGGGAACTGGGCTGTGAGAAATTCCATGAAATCTTGGCTCACTGTTCCCTGTGTCAAAGTTCAGTGTTAAACAGACCTTATATGCACTTCTAAAAGGAGGCAGGTTGAGACAATGGAAAAAGACTGAAGCAGTAAAAATCAAAGTCCTAGGATTTCTCCAGACTCTAACTGTGCCACCTTACATGAGTGGCTTCGTCAGGCTGCCCCAGCCTTCTGTGAGGCGTGTCAAGGTCTTTGCACAGTGCCTGGTACATGGAACATGTCTGATAAGCACTGTGGGAACTAAAAAAAGATAATGACTTCCCTCCCATCTTCTAATTTCTTCTTGTTGAGTTAATAATCAAGTTAACAGAGAGATTCATAGGAGGAAATCCAAATTTTCATAGGTAAACAAGGGGACTTCCCGTAAGCATGAAACTTCCAAATACAGAGTGGTAGACTTGGATATGTATGCTGTTTTGGACAAAAGAGAAATAGGAAGTAGGGATCTGAGATTTCAGAGGAAGTGGGTGATTTACAGCGACGGTAGGTGATTTGAGCAAGAGCTGAACACACATGGCAGGTAAATTTTTTGCTCGGTAACCCAGAAGCAATGAGACCCAGAGGGCAATCAAATTAACAGGCCTGCGCTCCAGGCCCTCCCATCCACCAAACTCAAGTTAACTGAGGCTGCTGGGTGCGCATCCTAAGATTTCCTTCCCATAGTAGGCTTTCCCTCTGAACCTCTCAGCAGGAAAGAAGAGTCAAAGGCATGTTCTGAGTCTTGTTTCCTAATAACCAGCTTAAAGTCAATATCCCAAAAGGTAAAACGAGTCCCCTCCAGGCGAGAGCACATTGCTGGAACATGGTCACTCCGGGATGGACTCCTTGCAGCACACCGATGGCACCTTCTGCACAGACGCCCAGCCGCGCCCTGTAATCATGCTGAATCTTAGAGCTGCAATGGCCGCCCTTGAGGTGGCTTCCTGGCAGAGTTAGCCAGAGGGACTTTCCCTCGCCTGGGACCTAAGAACCCTGCCAGAGAAAGCCGGTTGTATTTCTTTCTTGTGGCTGCTGGAATATATTACCCACACATTTGGTGGCTCAAAGCAACAGAAATTCATTCCTCACAGTTCTGGAAGTCTGAAGAGCAAAATCCGTTTCACTGAATAAAAATCAAGTCAGCAGAGCCACGCTCCCCTGAGAGGTCAAGGGGACATCGTTCTTCCCACCTCCAGCTTCTAGGAGCTGCCCGCATTGCGTGGCCTGTGACCACATCACGCCCGTCTTTGATCTGTGGTCATGCGGCTTTCTCCTGAACTTTCGTGCTTATGTGAAGTCCCCGTGCTCACCTAGTCAAGTCTCCCTCTGCCCCACTCTTATAAGGACCTTTGGGATTACATGTAAGGCCCACCCAGATGAACCTGAAAAATCTCCCCATCCGTATCCTTAAATTAATCAAATTTCAAAGTACCTCTTTTCCAAATAAAGTCACCTTTGCAGATCAGGGGGATTAGGGCCTGACATTTGTAGGAGCCACAGTTCAGCCTCCCCCATTGTCATGGGTGAGGTTGGTTTTTTCAGGCTGCCCTTGGTGTGTTTCAACATGCTCATTGTATCCTTCTGGGAGGAGCTGCTTATACCAATGGTACCCACATCTGACAGGAATCAACAAGAGATTACTGGGACCTGGTCGTGGGCCTCTGCTTGGCTTCACTCCACACGGTGGGTGCTGTTTACGGCCCTGTCCCTGCCTCACTGAAGCTATTACGGGAGGTAGAGAGCAACTCGCAAGCCTTTGATGGGAAAAGCTTGGGTTCCCATGCAGGGGAAACACCTCGGTGAGTGGGTGGTTTTTCTCCACAGCAAAGCTGAGCGCAGTGTGTTAAGAATTAGTGCCCCAAACCTTTTCTATCAGAAGCATTTATGTGATCCTCCAGCGGTTTGATGACAGTGTGCTTTACCTGGGGCCAGAAGCATGCGCATTTCTGCTGAACTCCACCCCCCACCATAAGCGCTGGGGAGCTACCGGGCATTTAAGAACACGGGCAAGCAGGTTAACCACGTGTTCTTTGGAGTGAGAGGTGGTTTTTATCCCTTTTCAAGGTTTTTCGGGTATCTGGTAATAATGCCTTCTATCGTTAACCTGTGTTAAGAAATGGCAGCACTTGTTTCCAGCTGTTAAAACACTACTATTTCTGTGTAACATTCATTAAGCCACAATGGAATGACACTGTCAATTTGCAGTTTCTCTGCTTCATGCCAATTCTCTCCTTAGAAAGATTTCTGGAAGAGATCTTTTCTTTTTTCATTGGAATCTGGAATTTGATTTTTGTTTTTGTTTTTTTAAGAATGAAACAAAAAGTAAGAGTTGTTTATTGTTCTGTTTCCATTTGAATCATCCCCCAAAGCTGTATGACTACTAATAACAGCAAATTTGGGGGTGGGGAGAGGAAAGACAGCAACGGTGGGAACCGAAGCATTGCAGAGATGTGATAGTTCCTATTATCCAAATTGGAGCTACAGGTAATGGGAAGTTTTTCATCACCAAGTGTTCCATCTGTACTTAGTCATCAGGAAGCCTTTTCCATCTGAGTAGGAACTGGGAATCAGATTCATTCATTTTTTCTTCATTTCACTGATATTGAATGAGCGCCTAGCATGGAGTAGCTACCACAGGTAAAATGGTGAGCAAACAGTTAGGGTCCCAGTTTCCATGAGGAGGCATCCCTGGGGTGGAAACAGACATTAAGGACTTTCATGTTCTTCTAATTTTACCCTAAGTGCAAGGAGAAGTCTTGGGGGAAATCTTAAAAATGGAAGTATGACCTGCCATTATTAGATTTGCATCTGAGATGATTACTTGGCTGAAAACTGTTTTGAGTGTAGGTGGACCTCAGCCTGGGGAAAAGATGATGGTACTGGGGTCAGGGTGGTGGTGGAAGATGAAAAGGATGGATGTGAGAGAGATTTATAGGGTAAAAACCACAGACCCAGGTGGTAGGTTGCTCTGAGTAGGGTGATGTAAGGCTTGATTTGCTGGGATGGTTCTGATTTGCCTGCTCGTTCAGCATAATCATGAATGTTTCCTTTTTACCCAAAGTGACCTGGTTTGAGCAATAAACTATGTAGCCAGGGGTGGGTGGTGTCAAGAGTGGAGTTTTGAGTCTGGCTTGTGCAGCTGGAAGGATGGCAGTCTCATTGCTTGAGAGGGAGAAAATCATGATGCTGTAAGTCACCGTGTCACGGCCGGTTCATTGGAAATTAAGCTACATCCTTCTGCAGGCTTAATGCATTGGCTTCTGTCTGGTGGGCCAGCTGAGCAGTCACTGCACAGCAGTGTGGGTAGGGGAAGTACGATCCACCATCTCAGGGTGGTCCTACAGGCCAAGTGGGTCCCACCTGGTGACTCTGCCACAGTTCCCAGGCCACCCTATCACATCAGAAACGTGTGCTGGTCTCCAGGGCATGGCACAGCCCCTACCACCATTTCTAAGGATCACCACACCTGTCCCTATAGTGCCTGCTGATGGTGGAGAGAAGGCTGATGAGGGCAGTTTCTGAGTGAGTGAGGGCGGGTGCTGAGGTAGGCACAGAGTTCCGGTAGCTGAGGCTCCGAAAAGAAAAATGGGAAAAGAGATAGTTACTGCTGTAGGCAAGAGAACTAGAGCACAGACTTCTAGAGCAAGAATATACCCTTGCTTTCTCTTCAGCCACCTTCCCCAATAGACCCCAGATTCCCATGTGTGTTTATTGCTGTAGATCTTTCTCTCACACCACAGCTCCTAGCAGAGCAGGGAACTCAGCCCAGGTCCCCTTTGTGCATCCTCTGACTCCTTCCAGAGTCTTCTCAACATTCAGGCCCCCACTCCAGTGGGGCTTCTCCACGTCATCAACAAGGGTCTGAAGTGTTTCCATGGAGCCGATATCTTTGTATGGCTGAGAAGCCTTTTTATTGAAAAATCATTCTATTATATGAAGAATCAACTGTTTTTCCCTTGACCAAGTTTCTAGTCGATGATCCCTTTTTCTTACCTGTTTGTGGGGTCACTTTGTATAATCATTGTATTAATATTTTGTATGGTATATGTACTAAAAATATTTATCCAATCATTTTATTAGGTTTATGATATTTTTATATATGTACATATATATGAAGTATTTGTGATATTTCTCCAAACAGAGCTTAACTTACTAATTATTGGCATATTAGACTATGTTTTACCATATATAATTTTTTTATATATGCACCATGATATAGTATATAAAGGTATTATCTATAATAATAAAAGGGTAATATGCTAATTAGAACAAATGTCCTTCTGGGGGTCATTCTGGATGTCCTTCCGGATGAAGCCAGGGCTGGAGCAAAGCAGCCCAGGTCCTGGGTACTGGAGGGAAGCTGGTGCCGGCAGCTGGGAAAAGGAAGGCCTACTTTTGCACAAATTTTCATGCATTGGGCTTCTAGTATTTATATAAAATTACACACATGCCAATTGCTATCCAATGATTTCTTAGTGAGAATAATACTGTTTCATTATCTTCCTATTTTCTCAAATAGTATTAAAATTTCTTCACATTTAACCCTGATTTATTGAAAACATAGCACCTTTTTACAATTATACCTGAAAACAATATATACAAATCTAACAGAATTTGATATTTTTAAAACAAATCACCATTCTGTGAAAATATTTGATCGTATTCTAGAAAAGCAAGATTCTGAACAGAATTGAAAGTGTGTTTATTGAATGTTTATTGTTAGAAATGTTAGGCTTCCCCAAGTGTAGTGTTTTCCACATGAAACAAATGTGCTCACCTTTCACTCCTCGGTGCTCTGGGTGGGCATTCTGCCCACAGCTTTGCTCTGGGACCATCGCCCATTAGCTTGCAGCTGCGCCCCAACCTGATTCCCAGCACATGCAGCTTCCTCTAGGACGGCCCTGCGCTCCGCCCTCATTTTCTCCCCCAGCAAAGAAGTCAGTATTTCTTCTATCCCTAAACCAGCCCACGTGGAAAGACGGGGTCTAGGTCAGATCTAAATTTTGAACTTCCTGTTCCTTGTGAGTTGTTTAAAATTTTACTTTTCTATTTTAAATGCATTACCTATTCACAGTTTTTTTTTTTTTTTCTGTAAAAAAGTTCTGTAATAAATAACAGTCTTCTCCAAGTGAACGCTGGTGATGGTCTCACAGCATTTAGTGCCCATCCCCATCTGCAGAAACACCTCCGCTCCTGCAGCCACTGTCCGGGAGGGACTGACCTGGTGTGGGCCACGGAGACATGGGAGCTAAACTTGGCTGCTGGAATTGTCTCTCCAGCTTCCTTTCTGGTCCCCAGGACTCCACAGGGGACTCTTCTGCTCCAGGCACTGTAGGGCATGTGGGAGCTGGACACACTGCGACCACTGAGCTGCCCAGGAGACAGCCCAAGACCAACACGGAGGAGGGGACAGCCACCAGGATGCCTTTCAGGACAAGCTCTGTGCCTGGCTGAGTGTCTGACTGACTGAGGCTGCTGAGCAAGAAGCTGGATGGAACTCCACACTTGCCCCCCTCCCAGTGGCGAAGTCTGGCAGTTGAGCAGGAGCGGGACATCTTAATCGAGCCTGCCAGGCAGCTGGAGGATGTGGGAGAGGATGCCTGCTCGGTCCAACTCTCCTAGCCTTTGTTCAGAAAGAGGCGCACAATGAGGAAGTCTCCTGGTTCCAGATGGCAGTGATCCCAGAAAAGCAGGTGCCCTGCGCGGCGTGGACACGCACACGCATTAATAGAGCAATTTCCATTGGGTGCAGAGGCCTGCTGCCAAAGGAGCCTCAGCTCACAAAGGGTGGGGGACTTCAGGAGTGGAGAAAATTGTCTTTGTTCTAAAGAGAACCCCTACGGGAGTAGCATTTGGACACTTGGTTTTTAATGGATGTGTGAGAGTGGCCAGTGTTCCATCAGTTAGGAAGCCCTGGGCAGAGCAAGGCCACTGCAGGGAAGCTCCTAAGGTTTTCTTGATGCGACCAGCCTATTTTTCTCTAGTCTACTTCAACCCACAAAGAGCCACCACACAGCCAATGAACACCTACCCACCCTGTGCAGGGAGTCCGCAGCCCAGGGCAATGTCTTAAGGGGCTGAGCAAATAGTACAGACCTTATGGCTGCTCTCCTTCTGCTGGGAGACATGAGTGAAGCTGCTTATGGCCCTAAAAGAGAAGGGTCTGAAATTAACAAATCTGGAACTATGGTGGCTCAACAGAACATTGGAGCCCTTCCCTGGCCTGTTAGAGCGGGCGTATCAGGAGTAGACATGGCTCCCCCACCCCACCCTCCTCCTGAAGCAACCCTGGTGTCTCCTGTTACTTGGGCTGGAACCTCCCAAATTGCTCCTGCTTCTTGCACTTTCTGAGATCATGTTTCCTCAGCTAGAATGGTCTTAGTCCCACTGTTCAGAGGAAACCTTGATCAAAGGCACCATCCAGAGGTTGCAGAGAGCCAGGCGGAGGCTCACAGCCAAAGTGGACAGCCAAATGGGGAGCAGCTAGAGTCAGCTGGCCCCGTGTTGATGTTCTCTGTGATGGTGAAGGGACCCAGCAGAAGTCTTTCTCGAGGGTGGGTAGTGTCACCAGCAAATCTCCCTCCTTCCGTGCCTCTTTTATTTCCACCACAAATACTTATTGAGTGCCTGCTGTATGCCACAAGGGATGATAGGAGCTGGCACTATAGTAATGACCACAAATATTTGCCTTCCTGAGACTTACATTCTGATAGGAGCCACAAACACACATCTGTCAGACTATTTGATGGTGGTAAGAGGTGTGAGGTGCAGGGGAGGGACATTGAGCCAAATGGTCTGTCCCACCCAGTGTCCATTTCCAGGCCTTGGTCCAGGAGAGCTAGATCCTCCCACCCCAAGACACTCAGGGAGACTCCAAGTCTCCCTCGCTCACTGGACAGGTCAGAGGGGTCCTTTGGAGCAGACCAAAGTGAGTGCCAGGCGTGGACCAGCACCCAGGGCTCCCCTGAGCAGAGGCAGAAGGAACAGAGACTAGGAGAGACAGTGGGTATTGTGGCAGGAACTTCTCTCTCTCCAGGTCTCAGGGCCTGTGGGGAGCTGGCCCTGCAGCCTTGTCATCCTGTGGTGCCCTCATAGCCCTGGCAGCATCTGCCAGGGGCTCTGATAGGATCCCCTCACCCCAGCACCCCTACTACCTGCCTCCTTCCTGGGCAAGTGTCTCCAGCTTCTCTACTGTGACACCATTGACCCCACACCCGCACACAGCGTCCTCCAGTGCCGCATTCAGCGGGAAATGGCAGCCAGGCAGCTCACCCTCCATCAGAGCACAGCGCTTAAAAATAGCCTCTGGCATGCCCCAGGTCACGAATTTATATTCTGGAATCCCCACATATGGTTTTCACAATGCACATTAAAGACGTCAATATGACAAACATTTCACCAAAGACAGGCACACTTACAGTGCCCGGAAGGATTATTTTTAGGACCTGGAGAGAAACCTGGAAAGCCAGAGTTGGCAAAGGAGATGGACCTTTGCACCCTGGGTGTGTATCAGGGGAGGGGATTGGGTTGGAAATCGGAAACCTGCCTGCTGAGGATGGAGGTACCAGCAGCTCAGAAATTGCCCACTGCCCTGACCACTACCACTGACATACAGAACATAGAGGAGCACACTCGCCCCAGCCATGCCAGAAAAGCAGTCACAACCCCCCTTAAAATTAACGGGGAGCCGTGGCTGGTGTATCTCAGTGCTTACAGCGTTGGCTCTAGGACCTGTAAACACTCAAGTGGAAGCAATCAATCAATGCGTCTCTCTCATGTTGAACTCTCTCTCTCTCTCTCTCTCTCTCTCTCTCTCTCTCTCAAAAATCAATGGAAAAAAATACCCACGGTGAGGAAATAAATAACAATTAACAGGGAAACCCTTACATCCTCACCTTCTGGCCCACTAGCCCTGGTGGCCCCACCAATGACCGCCAAAGTCTCCTAGTCTTTGTGAGCAATCCTCTGGTTTGAACCTCACAGGAAAAAATACAAATAAAACTAGAACATTTATTTTAAACAAATATTGAGTACCTGTTATACTCCGGTGCTATTGGAGACCTCACACAGGGCATTGAAGAATAATGCCCTTCTCACTTGTAATAATCTCAAATGAGTCAGGGGGATGGGGTGTTGTGTGGGAAAACAGGGCAGGGGAGAGAGAGGCAGGAGGGGGAGCCAGGGTGAATGGGATTCAGACAGAGGGACCTGGGCAAAGAGGTGGGGATCAGAACACTGTGATTCTAGCCTCAGCAGAAGGACTTTCCCTCTGGACCATTCCACTCCTCAGGGAGAGATGCTCACTGACCTTGACTCTGAGAAGTGGAGATGGGGTTGCTCATCTCCAAGCTGCTTCTCCACCTTCTTTTTCCACATCTGCTTCCTATGGAAAGGGAAGGAGAAATGTTGCCAATGTGGAGTGTGACAGAGGCTGGCCCCTCCCCATCTGTTGCCACATCTGCACACTGCCAGGGCCTTGGTGGGCAGAGGGTGCAAGGGCCTGTGTGCTGGGTGCAGCCTGCTTCCCTCAGGGTAGATGCTCCACTCCACCAACCCAGGGCACCAAACAACAGGTGATTCCTGAGTCCAGAGTCCTGCCTTGGATTCTGTGCCTCATCTCTCCACTTCCCAAGCAGTGTTCTGCCAAGATCCCTGTCAGCAACCAAGACGGAGCAGGAATCAGCAGCCAGTCCCTGGGGCAGTGGGCTGCCCAGGTACAGAAAAACAAAGCCTTCCTTTCGTCATTTGCTTGTGTGACTTGTTATAAATAGACAAGGAGACCCTCCAGGGGGGAGCAGATTTATGGTTCATTAATGATGTATAACTTTATCTTTGAAATCTTTATCATTTTCATTTTTCTCAGCAGCTTCAAGATATCTCAAAAGGCAGGTTTCTGATTGAGGAAGAAACACCTCAGACGGGTGACTTTCCCTCCTTCCTGGCCCTCCCCCACTCCGCCCCCCCAACGCACCCCCAGAGCGCTTCCTCGGGAAGTGGGTTCTGTGGTGTGTGGACCACTCTACACCAGAAAGGTGAGAAGTTGGGTGGTACCCACACAAATGGGTGAGGCATGCATTCCAAAGCCTGGAAGAGGGACTCTAGGTTCACCCTCCCTGGGCTTCTCAATCCCTCCCTGTCCCCGCAGTCATGCCACTGAGGGAGACAGAAAGCCCTTGTAGAGTGAGTTTTCCTACCCAACATGAGTAGATCCATAGAACCCATCTCTGTGTGGCCTTACTCCTTCCTGGTGACAAGCATGTCGCCTGAGCCTCACTTTTCCTTGAGGTGGAAGTGTGAAAGGCCAGAACAAAGCCTGGGAAGATTCCAGAGGAAGAGGAGAGTCCTGGAAACTCAACCCCAGGGAGTCATGGTCCAAGGGGGATGGGTGGTTGGGACTGACCTAGACCCTTGATTTAAAGGGAACCATCGGTCCTTACAGGCAGCAGCTCAGTCCTTCCCCACACTTACTCTGGACCATGCCCCAGACAGGGAGCCATGGTCTTGAGTTCCTGAAATTCCCTCGCATTCTGGCAACACTCTGCTGTCCAGGGCCTGCTCCACAGGCTGCCCTGGCTGGCCGTGCACCCGCCTGGAACCTCCAGCGGCCTTCCTCTCACCCTAACCACCATCACCAGTGAGACATGAGTCGAGAGTGACCTGAGCTCCTTCCGCCACCCACCACCAGACTCTCCCAGGAACCCAGTTTCCTGAAAGTGGGAACTTTGTCTTCCCATCATAACAGGACCTGTGGCCCCAGCATCCCAGGTCCCTGAGGAGAAAGGGGTCAGCACCAAGCCCTTCTAGAGTCCTGGACTCTGGAATTAGGGTGGCCCTCACTCAGCCAACCACAGAGAGGTGGTAATTATCTGACACGTTGACTTCTTGCCCCACAGCGTGCTCTACAGTGGAGCACTTAAGCTGGGCACATTTATCTGTCTGGATTACAGCTTTCAGCCCTTCTGTTGGACGAGTCCCCTGTCACTGTTCTTCCCATGCACAACTCTTTTCTCTCACTGGGCTCTCTGCCAGCTTTATCAACATGAGCCTTCATTCTCACCACAATGATTTGTTAGCTTTTTTCTATGGTTCCTAAATGTTTTTGTGGTTTCTAAATTTCTTGCCACTGTTCAGCCATCTTTATACTTGTTGGAACTTTTGAATTTTAAACTAAGTAGATAAGTGATCAGATGTGCATAAAACTCTTGAAATGAATAAAGAGAAACAATTACAAGTCAGAAGTACCTTTCTGCACAATGGTCGACATGCTAAGAGTTACATGTTAGAGCATTCCTGAGCTCAAATTCAAAAAGATTTGGCAAGTGTACAAACACATATACAATCTACACTTTCCTGTCAAGTCAACATTCATGAATGGGTGTGACCGTGGCCATGACCACATAAAAGCCATGCTCTGCTGAAGCTTGGGGAAGCATCCGTGAGTGTCATATGCACAGATGACAAAAACCTTTCCTTCCCAACATCAATAGCCCTTATTCTTTATGAGTAATGATGACATGAAACGCACACCCAGCTGAAGCTTGGGGAAATATATCATTAACTTACTCATCCTTCCACAAATACTAGTGGACGTGGTTGGCATGTTTGTATGTTAGTATCAGGACCAATGGCTGGTGTGTTGGCTGGGCTTTATCTGATTTCAAAGAATAGGAATAGCAAGCCAAAGGTTGACATAGCTAATGGTATCCAACTCGTTTATCTTAAAGATGTCTGCAGGTAGAAAGAAAGAAAAGGGGAACGGTGCAAATGCTTCCATGGGGCCTGCACCCAGTTGAAGTCAGTCAGGCCTCATACATATTGATTGACATATAGGCTTAAAAGTGGCTCTGGTAATGTTGCTATCATGAAGTGCCATACTATTCTAGGTTTCCTCCTGGACTGTTGAGTACACTTTCATTTTGATTCCTCTGCACTCCCCTGTCTGCCCTCTGGGCATCCCACCTTCTACTCAATACCATCTGATTTCTCTACCTCATGCCTCCTGCACTTTCTGTAGTCTTGGCCACTAATGACTGATAAGTCCAGTGTCTCAGGCTCACATTTGCCCTAGAAGTCTTGAGTGGTTTCATGGGTCATCATCTAGGGTGTTGTATGTGAAAGGTGAACATGGTGGGCGATGCGCACAGGTAGGCTAAATAACCACCTCAGATGGTGGATAAAGATAAATTGGACTTATTTAAGGGGAGGGGAGGAGAGATGGGATATCCTAAGGGAAGGGCAGCACAGCATTGAGCCAAGGGGACATTGGGTGGATGATGGCAGCACCCAGGAGCTGCAGTTTCTGGAGGGAAACTTTTGTCATCAGTGGGTTTTGGGGCTGAGCTGCTGGGCTTGGAATGTGGGGGAATGCAGCTGTGTGATCAGGTGTCTTAAGGACAGCTTCCATTCCTTATATGGTCTGACTCCTGGTGTGCAGCAAGCTTTTTTTTTCCTGGCCTTTGTCTCCTGTGGCTTTCAAATGGCCATTAAGGTTTGTATTGCCCTACAGTTCTAACAGTATTCATGCTGGGCAGAGCTTTCTTACCAGGTTCTTGCATAGGCTGCTGAACTGGGAGACTAGTGTTGCTGGAACCTCTGGCCCACTCCATCTCTGGGCTTCATAATAAAAGAAAAAGTTAATGTCCTTCTTGCTTAAGCCGTTTCAAGTTGGAGTCTGCTCCCATTTGCAATCAAACTCATCCTGCTGGTACAATGTTTGTTTTCCAGCTAAGCCTTTCTTACTGGGGACCACCTGAGTGTGAGTATTCCTAGGGTGATGATGTCAAAAGTAGAGTGAAGCTGTGCTTGTGAAAGCCATTTGAGAGCTCACATGTTCAATATTAATGCAAGGCAAGGTAATTATCGTTACTCAAGCATCCCCAAAGGGAGAGAAGCTCACGGACTGCTCAGGAAATTATCAGAACGTGCTGGCTGAGTCTCTCCTTGTGAAATTACATACCACTTGCAGGGTAGTCCAGGGATGTCTTAGGCTTCACGCTGAACCTTTCTTTGGCATGGATCTGCTTCAGTTCATGAGTGTACATATTTCCATCAACTCAGATTCTAGCCATTTCTCAAGAAAAAAAAAGAATTAAAAAAATATATATGTCCTTGAAGACTCTGTTGCAAGCAGGCTAAAGCCTATAGCCATGGAGTTCAGAGGTTAACAGCGAGGAAGCTGCTGCTACTGCTGGACCTCCCTCTCAGCCCACAACCCCTGCTTTCTCCCTGGTTTAGGGCCAGGCTTCTAGGAACCTCCCCATGCAATTGGACTAAGCGTTTCTATGTGTGATGGTTAGTAGTGTGTTTCCGTGTGGTGGGGCTATGGTGTCCACATGTTTGGTCAACATCTAGATGTTGCAGTGAAGGTAGTGTTTTAGAAGGGGTTAACATTTAAATCGGCAAACTTCGAGTAAAGCAGATTACCATCCTCCTGCCCTCCCTCACTGGGAGGACAACACCTAATCAGTTGAAGGCCTTAAGAAAAAAGACCGAGGTCCCCAAGGAAGAAGGGACTCATGCTGCAACACGAACTCTTCCCTGCATCTCCAGTCTGCTGGCCTGGCCTGCAGATTTTAGACTTACCAGCCCCCACAATCACATGAGCCAATTCTCTAAAAGAAATCTCTCTCTTTCTCCATATATATATAAAGAGTGTTGTCCCATAACCTAAATAACCCACAAATCATCTGCATACTATTGCAATATATAGCTGTGCCATAGTTGATTCAGCTATTCCCTTATTATTGCTTTCGCTTTTCTCCATTACAAATGACATTATGATGGGCCGTTTTGTATGTAAAGCAGCTCTGTCTACATAAAGTTTATTATGGTCACTGTTCGCTCTGCTTAATGAGATTCTGGAAGCATGTTTTTGGACATGTAATGAAATGTGACGTTAAATGGGCCTGGACAACTGGACTGGCTCTTTGTTTAGGCCCCAAATCCCATTTCTTGAGTACACACACACACACACACACACACACACACACACACACGGCCGTAGCAAAGTCCCTGTGAGTGCTTTCGGGGGCCAGGAGCATACTGACTTGGTGAAGTGCTGAGCCGTTGCTAACGTACTTTCTAATGCGTGCAGAAGACATTAACATCCTCCACAGAAGAAAAATGCCCAGGTTTACTTTTAATTGTCTTCGTTTCTATTATCCTCACTCTTAATGATGCCATTTCTCTCTTTCTCATTCTGAATAAGCAATTTTGTCATTTTAGTACATCTGATAGAAATAAACAGACGCACATATTCAACCAGTGTAATTCCCTTGGCTGTCAATGCTGTAGGGGGATGACAGTGGTTGGGAAGTAGGGCAGGTAGGGATCAATGTTAAGGGCTTCGTCAACCCACAGGGGATGTTGGCTGGCATTATTCTGCATTTGACAGGAATGTCATGAATGCTGTTATGCTGTAAGTGAAAACCCGAAAAATTCCCTCCACTGGGTCTAAAAGCTAAAGTCAATCACATTGGTAAGAAAAATATTACCAGCAAAACCATCAGCTTGGCAACTGCGGCCAGCCCCCTGGAGACCTTACTCATAGCTCACAGCACAGAACGGCCAGGCTTCCAGGAACCCTCCCCGTGCAATTGGACTAAGCGTTTCTATCTGTGATGGTTAGGAGTGTGTTTCCGTGTGGTGGGGCTATGGTGTCCAGATGTTTGGTTGGTCTGGGGAGGCTTCAGGTGTGGCCCAAGTGCAGCCGCCCCAGCTGTTCATTGACATTTACACGAGGGTGACATCCACACGTGGGACCTGGGAACATGACCCATGTGTCTACTCACGGTTTTTATAACACCTTTTCCAAATGTCCCCGTCGTAAATCACACCACGCAGATCTTATAGACATATGAGTCATGAGAACATCTACTTAAAGGGTGGAAACAACTTGGCTTTTTCAAACTTTCTAAAGTGACCTTTTAAAGGAAATATTTTTCTTTCCATTTGGAGCACTTTTCCTGTATTTCTAAGTCCCCATATGGCAGGTAAAATTAATAAAGGAAACAGGTATGTGTTCTTTCAGAGACTAAGTGAATATCAGCAGCACATATGATTCAACTAGAGGCCCGATGCACAAAAATTTGTGCACTGGGGAGGGGGGTCCCTCAGCCCAGCCTGTGCCCTCTTGCAGGCTGTGACCCCTTGGGGGATGTCCACCTGCTGGTGTGTCTGGCCAGCCTGGGTGACAAGCTGATGACTGTTTGCAGGCTTGCCAAGCCCCCCCAGTGGGGACCCTCACCCCATGGGGGTGTGGCCAGCCTGGATGAGGGGCTGAGAGCCATTTCAGGCTGCCCACAGCCCCTTCAGGGTTTGGGTCCCTACTGGGATGCCTGGCTGGAAGCAGATATCTGGGATTTATTTAACGTCTATAATCGAAACTTTGTTGCCTTGGTCCCACCCCCACACCAATCCCTCCCCCCCACTTGAAACCTGGGTTGCCCCTGGCAACCTAAGGTCCCAGCCCGGCAGGTATTTGGGGTTTGTTTATCTTCTATAATTGAAACTTTGTAGCCTTGAGTAGAGCTCAGGGCCCACAGGGCTCTGGCTTCCTCCATTGCCCAAGGCAACTCCAGCTCTGTGGATGCTGCCATATTGGTTTAATTTGCATATTTGGGCCTGATTGGTTGGTGGGCGTGGCTTGTGGGCATGGCTTGTGGGTGTAATGGAGTGAGGGTCAATTTGCATATTACTCTTTTATTAGATTAGATTACAAAATACAGACATCCAGATTTTTATCTTATTCCAATGAGCAGTGATATTATAAATTCAACAGCAGTGGCAGCACCCACATCCTGGCTTCCCTTCTTGAAGAACCTCCTGGTCTTGGTTTCTTTATCATCGTGCTCCTGGTTACCCACCCTCACTGGCTGTTCCTTCCTGGTGTCCACACTGGGGCCCAGCACCTTGGCTGGCCCTAGGAGTGTTCCTGTATTTTGAGTTCTGTCTTGGCCTCACTTCTCTCTGTTCTCTCTTATCCCAGGCAACCTCATGTAGTGAGTGTCGGGACTCTGACGTGCACCCATGGGCAAATGCCCTCCAAACGTCTCATCTCCAGCTCTGACATGTGTCTGACCCAATACTAGGCATCCCCCCTGGGCACCGAATCCTAATCTCAAGTTTAGTACTGCCCAAGCAGCTTCTAGTTCCTAGCCCCACAACCTGCCCCTCCTCTGTACTGGATCACTTTCCTGTCCTCACCCCCTATGTCCAGTACATCCCCAAATCCTACCATCTTTTATTCAAAACGTCCCCAGACTCATCTCCTTCTCTCTCCTTGACTTTGGTCCTGGCAAGACACACTTCCCACCTGGCCTCCTTCATTCTATAGCTGCTTTCCATGGCTGACAACATTTTCAAAGGTTTTTTTAAAATATGTTTTTATTGATTTTTTTTTTTTTTTTTTTTTAGAGAGAGAGGAAGGGAGGAGCATAGAGAGATAGAACCGTTGATAAGAGAGAAACACACCCCACACAGGGGACTGAGCCTGCAACCTAGGCATATGACCTGACAGGAATTGAACTGATGACCTCTTGGATCCTGGGTTGACGCTCAACCGCTGAGCTACACCTGCCGGGCTGTCTCTACAAATTTTCAAAACACAGGAATTCAATCATGACAGTCCTGTGCGTAACCCTTTCAAGTGGATCCACACAGCCGATGCAATCCGGACCCCCATCCAGCTTATAAAACCCACCCCATCCTGCCCCTCATCTGCCTCTCTAGGCTCACTTCATTCCATCTAGTCAGGCTCCATGCTCAAGTCTCTCTGGCCTTCCCAGGGCCCCCTCCATGGCAGGCTCATTCCCTCCCTGGGACCTGTGCATCATCCGTTCTTCTCTCTGCCTGCAGGTTCACTCTGCACGTTTACCTGGCTGGCGCTGTTCTTGAGAATTCTGCTCCATGCCACCTGCTCAAAGTTTCTCCTTCACCACCCAGCTGGGGCGACACTTAATTATGTCACCTCATTTTAGGTTTCTTTACCGCCCTCTCCCTGTCTGATATTCTTATTATTTGGTGGGTTGCTTGTTTATGGACTGTCTTACAGCAAACAATGCTTGTTCAAATGGAGCCTGGTATTTCTAGAACCCAAAGTCCATGCTCATAAAAGTAGTGGGTGACACAGGTGAGTGGTTTGGTAACCATGGACATTGTTTCATCACTCACAGAAGCATTCGTAATGTGTGCTTCCCTCGGCTGCCCTGGCCTCCTTCTACATTCAGGGATGTATTACATGAAACAAAGACGACGCGTGGTCCCGTTGCTTCCTGTGGGCGCGCACATCGATAAGCTGGGTGAGGGTTGTGGGCAGTTTCAACACAGCACGCTCAGTAAGTCCACATGTCAGATGGAAATCTTACAGGAGAGTAGGCACAGATCTGCTCTGATTTAGGAGAGTTCAGGTTGCAGTTAGCGCTGGTGGGTGTTTCCCACCCACCGCTATTCGGTCTGCTCCTCGTGGGAAAGAGCCTTTCTCCGAGTTATGACCTATCCTGGGCTTTCTTTTCCTCTATGCTCTACCATGATGGAGCGAACCCGTAGACTCCCATTTATCGAATTCATGAATAAAACAATCACTCAGCTGTTCCCTCTGAACTTAGATGGCACACCCACCCCATTAGCGTAATCTGGGACTATAGCCTGATTTTTAAAATTGCTTTTGCTCTGTTTGCTTGTTTTGCGTTTAATTTTTTTGTTACTATAGGCAACCTGTACCAAGACTTTTCCTGTTACATTTCGTAATCGATGTTAAACAATTATTGATGTTTATTGGCATCAGTGCACATTGCTGGTCTTTTTAAACATCTTGCCCGATCTTTCATTCCTGAGTCATCTTTGATCATTCACACGGAAGGTTCCCCGGAAGTTCATTACCTGAGTCCTTGCACATCTGAGAGTGTGTCAGCAACAGAGGGCAGCTGGGCTGCAAGGGCAGGGTTGCAGTCGGGTGCAAAAGGCAATTATATTTCAACTTTGAAGTTATCGTTCTTGTAAAGCCCAGAGCTCTGTGAATCCTTGACTGGTTTCTTTTGTCTTTTATTGTGATCCAAAATTAAATCATTCCAGGGATAAGTGGGCAGGGATGGAACAAGTTGGCCGTTCGTGTCAGCACACGTGGGGAACGTTTAAGCCATTTATCGCATTAGTGCACGGGATTAGTGTGACATTTTGGCAGCCTTCCATTTGACTGGGCTCCAACACACAGGACTAATTAATCCAGAGAGGACGCCAATCATTTCCCATCTGTCTCTTTTGCCGGCACTATTTCTCTGAGACAGAAGATCCCACCGAAGGGGTAGGTCACGCCACTATCCAACTACATTTATTCACAGGCCTTTCGACGTGTGGCTTTGGGTGTGCCTCTGGCCCTTGTGGACACACTGGGGTAGCCCTGTGTGGTCCACTGTTACCCACTGTGGCCCCATCTCACGTGTCTCTCTCCAAACTGGTCCTAACGGCACATGGTGCCACGGAGACCTGTAGGAGGTCATCCTTGGACTTCACGTAAGATCTAACTACAGGGCAGGAAGCTAGCAATTTAGGGGGAGCTCACACCCAGTGAGCGCTCTGGCTTCTGTCTTGGGTTTGGGCTGCGACTCCTTCCAGGATAAGATCTGCTCCCATCAGATTTTCATAAGCTGACTCTCTTCCTGCTGCTTTCTGGAATGTGCTCCACCTCCACCACCTCCTTCCCTCACCTCAGGGAGCAGGAGCTTTAGAGTTATCATTTTTGTTTCTGCTCTGCCTGTATCCTTATTGTGAATATAGGAGGAATTTAATTTACCCAGCCCTCCTCCCCGCACCAAAAGTGGTGACAATAGAACAGTCTCTCATCAGCCTGGTTCAGGGACCATCACAATGAAAATGAGTTCGCAGAGAGCTGCAGGCGCCTCCTCCTGCAGACAGCCCATTGCATAATAGAGAGAGAGAGTTGCATATTGTCTCAGCTGGACAGACTTCCTCTTGGCTTTGTTTATGTCCATTCATCTGTTTAGAACCAGAGGGGTCAGGGGATCTGCTGCGGAACGCCTGACCTCCCAAACTCTGCCTCCCAAACTCTGGGGAGGCCAGCAGCACAGGGGACCTCATGCCAACAGTTCCCCAGAACTTCCACCCAGAGCCTCCCTTCAATAGCCTGTTGTCAGGTGCAGAGAGGTCTTCTTTGAAAGCTTCCGGGGTGTCTGGATCATCAGTCACGTTGGGAAACCTCGGAGAATTTCTGCACCTTAGATCTGTAATGCCTTCGGGATTAGTAAATTCAAGCCTCAGAAGGGAAACGGAGGCCTGAGACCACATAGGTAGGCAGCTCATTGATCAGGACTTCCCCGGGGACTCCCACGCACCCCGGTTTCCCTGAGTCCGGATCGATGTTTACCCCAGTGATTTTGCTGACCCTGTAAGTGATAACAATTATTTACACTTTCATTTTGGTCTCAGAGCTATCATTTGAAAACCTGATTCAAGGGTGGGCCTTAGATGGTAAAACCTATTCAAAATATAACACAAAAGCCGGTGGAAAATGACCTGCTAAACTGAATATCCTAGTGAGAGACTCAGCACATCACACACTTGCTGAGTATTTTAGGTTCGCAGGAAAGTCGTTTCAGTAAGAGGGGAAAGAGTGACCTCTTCTTTGTTTTTATTCTGTTGGGTAATTGCATCAAGCATGTTCCCTATAGGTGATAATCATGGTGAGGAGGCATTTTGACGTTTTGAGAAAATAATTTGACAATACATGAATCTCTTGTGTGAGTGGGATTCTTCTCTCTTGTTGGAATGAGCATGCGCTATATACAGAACATACAGATAGAAGAGTTGAACCAATTACAAGAAAGATGCTCAGTCTTAATTGGAAAGTAAAACGTTAATGTTTAGAACATATCTGAGAATGTGTGGGTTGAATCCTTGTATTTATCCATCAGCCATAGCAACACAATGATAAGAGCCGAATTTTTTAAATCCACGTTTTGTTGGGGGCTCTCTGGCCGTGCTGATGGCATGTTTTCTGGAGCAGGCACTACATTGAAAGAATGCCAGCTATGCGGGAGGAGGGCCAGGAATGCCTGCACCGCTTAGCCTCGACCTGGGGGTCAGAAGGAGGCATCCCTGGAAGCAGGCGGAGCTTTGAAAGCAGAAGATAAACATGATGGCTATCCAGGAACTTCAAAGAGCGCAGGGACCAGTTTCCAGCTGAGGTCAGCAGGGGCCCAGCAGCTGGCCAGCCCTGGAGAGAGGGCGTTCACAAACTCAGCACCTTTCCTGACACCACATTCCTGGGAGCCTCACAGGCGTTCACACAGCACGTGGACTTTGACACTTAGAAGCGTCCAGTGTCTGCCTCCCAAGGTGTAGAGGTGGTGACTTGGTCGGTGGCTGAGCAGGAGCCCAGCCTCAGCTGCCAACTGGCTGAGTCCACCACTAAAAAATGCTTAGAGGAGTCCAAGTTCTTATTTTGAAATCTTAACGCAATTGAGTGGCCACTCGGAAGTTGTGTTTGCCCCCAGGGTCTCCTCTGGGGATAAATCAAAGAGCAGGGTTTTCTTTCAGATGGAGGTAAGTTAAGGCAGGGAGATAGCTGTTGGGGCTGGGTGGCAATCATTGCAGTGCTCGTTGCATGATGGGAAGGACACACAAGGCAAAGCTGTTGCTGGACCCTCCCTCAGTCACTGGCCCAGACCCAGGCCCAGGGCAGAGGGATATTTAAGACCCCATGGAAACTCACCTCCCCACTCTGTCACCCAGGGACCTTTCTGCTGGGGCTTCTGCGGCTTCCCCCAAAATGTCCTGCACATCCACTGCCCCCAGACAGCTCCACTCTGCTGGGCACCACACAGCTTCCCCATATGCTCTGATATTTAGATGCTCTGTCCGAAACCCATGCCTCTCTCCAACTCTCAGAAGGGATTTTGCCCCACCAGGTCCTTCACCCCTTGTCCAGGGGACAGAGATAAGAAGTAGTCACGCCAGGACTGAATGCTGCGGTCCCTCTGCTGCAACACCACTGCTGTCACCAAAGTCAAGCACCCCATTGGTGAAGTGTTGCTGGTGGAGCCTGCACTAACGCTCTCTGGTTAGACCTGCCAGGCGTCCCGGCCTCCTCGAGCATCACCAGAGCACACACCTGTGTGTGGACGGACCATGCCTCCAGGTGGGTCCCCCACCTGGTCTCCCAGGAGGCAGGGCAAGCACCCCTCTCCCCCTCAGCTGGCTGGAGGCTAACCAAACTTCCACCGTTGGGGACAAATCCAGAGCCATGTCCTTTCAAAGCTCTTCAACAGCACAGCACAGCTCCCTGCTTCCTCTTTGTGTGATTCCATTTTGTTTCTTATTGTGTTCAAACTTCCTTCTTTTGTGTAGGGATTCCCCTATTTCCGGTCAAGCCCTTAATTTTCCCTTGCTTTCTTGGCTGCTCAAACTTTCAAAGTGAATGTCAGGAGAGGGTCCCTGCTGCCAACAGTTAAGCTCTGGGCCTCACAGAAGTCTCCAAAGGGACCAGAGGTGATGCTGAAGGACTTCCACAGGCTGAGAGCAAACCTCAGGCATCTTCTGGAAGCAACCTCCGTGCTCGCAGAGGTGACTGCTGGTCTGAATTTCATTTGAACTCCTTGCACGGGGAAGTTTCAGGAGGGTGGGGTTTCAAAGGTTTCTTTCCTAACTGATTCATTTGGAAATCAGAAGGCTTTATTCATTGTAGTTGTTAGGTCCACAAAAGTTTCTCTAATAGACCCTCAAACTTTAAGGAAAATGTAGTAAACAAGAACCGCATCACGAATAATTATACAATTTAAAAACACATCCCAATGAAATGAAATACAAAACCACTTCAGATGCAGAGGGTAATGAAAATGTGCCTAGCCCTTTATGGAGATACTAAGTGTGAGTTCCTGCATGTTTAAGAGCTTTATAGAAATACTAGTGGCCCGGTGCATGAAATTCGTGCACTTGGGGGGGGGGAGGGTTCCCCCAGCCTGGCCTGTGGCCTCTCATAGTGCGGGAGCCCTGTGATTGATCGCTCCAAAGAGGTAGGCCTCGCCCACCCATCTGGGTCTCCTCAATGGATTGCCCCAAAGAAGTAGGCTGGAGCCAGGGGTTCTGCCTCCCCTGTGGGTGAAGGGTCGCAGGAACCCCGGCAGAAGCTGCGTGGAGCAGCTTCCGGGAGCCATGTCCTCCGCATGAGGCAGCAGGAACTTTGCTGGGATCTGCCTCCTTGGCAGAAGGTGGTGGAGACGCTGAAACGGTCCTCCTCCACCCTTCAAGGAGCTTTGGGACCCCCAGTCTTGCCACATGGAGTGGCTGCTGGGCCCCGCCTCCACTGTGCACGCAGCCATCTTGTGATGGCGTGAGGGCATCATGGCATCAGGGCGTTAGGACCAACTAGGCTATTATTAGTATAGACAATATTACATCTGTCTTCACTTAAAAAGCAGGGCTTTATTTTTTCTTAAACAACAAAATGAATAACAACAGTTTACCGTGTCCACCAAATATGAATCCGATATTGTCAGATTTAACATGTCTTGTAACGTAAGAAGTAGTAAGAGCTCTTGGTAGGAATTCTTAAGATATATGTTACTGCATTTGATCCTCACAACAGCTGTGAGAGAAGGGTTATTATTCCCATTGTAGAGTTGTGGAAATTGAGGTTTGGAAACATTAGTAATAAGCTGTAGAGATCAGGTCCAGGTTGTTCTCCAATCGCTCCTGTGGCCTCACATAAAGAAAGAACCAAGTGGAGGGGAGGAAAGGGCAGTGCGTGTGCTCTGGCGGGAGAGGGAGAGCTGCATTCTGAGCTGGAGTAGCTGGTGGTTCCTGAGTGCTCATCTTCTTCCTGGCACTTCTCATGTCTTATTCTGCTTAACCCTCATGGTAATGCCATACATTAGGTATTTCTTTAACACTCCCGCTTTACAGATGAGGAAACTGAGGCACAGAGGAGATAAGCTGTTTGTCCAATGACACATCTCATACACTCAGATAGCTGCCCCTGAGCTGTCCACCTGGCTCAGCTGTCCCGTCCACTGCTCAGCCCCAGACATGTAGCCTCAGATAGTGAGAGGTGCCGAGAGACCGAAGACAGGATGATGGACAATCATTGACGAGCAGGGCTACTTAGTGGTGAGGCATCTCCTGAAAGATGGGTGATGTGCAGGTGAGGGAATGAGGAGAAGGAGCAGTGTGACTCCCTAGGGGCAAGGTCCTCATGAGGATGGATAGCCAGAGCCGAGGGGCCCCAGTGCCCTGAGTGAGCTGAGCCAACCACGCAGAAGGCCACCTGCATCAAATTCTGCCTTTCCCTTTGCCCATGCAAGGATAGGACAGCATCTGAACACTTGGGGACCTGACAAGATCTTGGGCGGCATCCCAGCAAAGACCCACAGCCTGAGTTACATTTTTAAAGGATTTCTTTGGGAGAGGAGAAATATCTCTCCAGCTGCTTCTGTGTCTCTGTGTCTCCTGGCCCGTCCTGTCTCTCCCCTTCCAGCTCTCGTCACCTGTATGCTCAGCTCCAGAAGGGGGAGGCTTCATACAGTGGGTCCTCTCCTCTGAGTGAATTTTCTGTGATCAGTGTCCATGCAGAAGGGAACTGGGATCATTTTCCTACCCTCACTGCGTAGTCATCTTTGGAAAGAGTGCATTTGGTTCTGTGCCATATTGGTACCAAATGTGAGAAAACATCTATTCCTATATCAGCTTCCCAATCAGCTTATGTGCATTATTGGATTTTGTTCCCACAGGTGGACACTCAATGGTGAGCTCTGTGTACACTTCATTCATATCGTGGAAGGAAACAAGGAACATGAAGCACGAAATGAGAAAACAATTAACTACAGCAGGAAAAGAAGACTGTTCTCGATGTGGTCGCCATATGTTGTTTTGATCTTAACATTATTAATGTTCGATTCCATCATTATGAAATCAGTCACTGAAATGTCTTTTGAAGCAATAAAATGACCCCCAAATGTTTGCCTTCTGGTTGGAATTGTTTTGCATGTGGAACGAGCTGTCACATCAACATACTTTCCAAACGGACATTCATCAGCCATAATAATGAAGGAGGGACATCTAGAGTCACAGTGTCCAGTTTCTTTGGAGAATCCTGCTGACGGTTCTATCTCTACTGATTGCCTTGGCTGGTAGTACTTGGGGCTGTAATCACATTTGTCATCAATCAGCCTGCTCACGTGGGTCTTCAATTCTAAGAATGCTGAATACCATGCATTGGGTATTCGCAGTTTCCTTTGGGAGGATGCCCTAGCAGGGTTGGGGAACGTCCTACCTGAGGGCCTCATATGGCCCTTGAAATCACTTGGTCTGGTCCTATCAAAGAAACTGCAGGCAGGACTCAAATTCAATAAATCTAGGAGCTTTTTTCATAACAACACAAATGTATATTAAGTGAATTATATTAAGCGAATAATGTTATAAATATCCAAATGGCCTTGCCAGAGAAAAGGTTCCCGACCCCTGCTCGACGAATGCCTAAGAAGTTACATCATACCGTTACCGGCAAGATGATGAGACCTCGGTTCTTATCTTCTTAAAGGAAAGATTTCGGTCAAGAGACAAAGTTCAGCAAAGTGAGCAAGAATTTACTTGCTGTCGCAAAACCACACTCAAGACAGTGAAATGAGGAAGGGCTAAGCACAGAGGAAACAAGAGGAGAGCCTAGGCGGACTGCCTTGGCTCCCTGAGAGAAGGGGCCTCAGAGACAGTGCAAGGGGTCATTCATCAGAGCAGCTGGTCCTGAGGCAGCCATGGAGTCACTCGTCTGGTTTTGCTGCTTTTCTGGGCCCAGAGCTGAAATATATCTGAGGCCTAGATGCTATCCTTAGGAAGGTCAAGGTCAGGAGCCTAAACTACATGGCCAGCAATATGCTCAGGGAAGAAAGATTAGCCTGGAGATGAGATTCTTGTTTTCCCAGGTTGTTTTTTTTTATTATTGATTTCAGAGAGGAAGGGAGAGGAAGAGAGAAATAGAAACATCAATGATGAGAGGGAATCATTCATTGGCTGCCTCCTGTACATTGGACTGAGCCCTCAACCCAGGCATGTGCCCTTGACCAGAACTGAACCTGGGACCCTTTGGTCCTCAGGCCAACGCTCTATCCACTGAGCCAAACTGGCTAGGGCTTGTTTTCCCAGTTTTACTCCTGAAACTCTACAGGTAATCAGATAGATCAGACACTCTGCCCCCACGGCCCCCGCTTTCTACCCTGTGACCTTCTGCACCTGTCCCATCATCCTTGCTCTAGTTCTGTCTAACTGTCTACCACAATACTGTTTCTTGTATCCAGTTTATCCTAACTCTACCTCCAGAAACAGGTAAAAATTTAAAAGTTCTTCCTAACACACTAAGCACTGGGCTGCGATAATCTCATTTGACACTCATAAAATCAAATAATTTTATTTTGACTACCACTCCAGAAATATTAGAGAAGGAAGAGGCTTAGAGATAGCTTAAGGCTACACAGTCATTAAAACATTAAAAAGCAGACATGGGATTTGACCCCATCTAAGCCAACTTCACAGCCTGGATTCCTAACTCCTACTTTACTCTGCTTCTCCCTACTGCCCCAACATTACCCCCATACCAGAACCAGCATCTTGGCACCATAGTATCAGGAAAAAGGGCCAGAACATGTATTCATTTCTCCATGTTGGCTTTGGGTGTGGCAATATGGAACTATATAGTGGTTCTCACATGTTAGTGTTAATCAGAATCTCTTAGAAAGATTTTTAGGAACACAGATTCTTAGGTCTCATTGCAGAGATCCCAACTGAGCTGGTCTAGGGTGGATCCCAGAGTCTCCATGTGACCAGCACACCAACAATTCTGAGACCACCTCGAAAACACTGCTCTCCCTGTGACAGTCTTCAAAAATGAGTCCAGATGGAGAGACTAGCAGGACAGACTTATGCATATTACTTCATATATTTGCATATTCTCCTATTCACTAAACTCATAGAGAAAGGTTTAGTTGATTAAACCATATCTCAGGTAATAAACAATAAATTTGTGTTGTCCAATGAATTCTAATGAGGAAAATGAAACCCTGTAGGTCAATGTATCTCCCCAAATCCAGGCTGAGTGTGTTGGCCAACCTTGGCCATTCAGAGGAGAGTTTACTTCCCTATTGTGAGTATAATGAATTGCAAACCCAGTGAGTTGGGAAACGGTGGTGAGTGGGTCCTCATGGCTGAGTATACAGCTGTCCTGCCGGTGGCACTGACTCCCTGTGGCATTCTGAGCACATGGAAGCACGTGGCAAGGCCCCGTAGTCTGTGCCTGTGTTTAAAGGATATTTCAGGGGTGAGGAGCATCGCAGCACATTGGTGCTGTGGGAGTCAGCTCTAAATAGTATCTCCAGTTACTTCTGAACAGCTCTGCGTTATTTGGGTTTTTTTGATTAGGAGTCTTCTTTTTTGTAGCCATATAGAGCTGAGACAGTATTTTGGGACGTTTACACACAGCCACTATGCAGTGGAGTTGGGCCTTGAATGGGGACAGTGTGGCTCCAGAACCGTGTGTTTGCCCTGGCCAGTTTTACTCAGTGGATAGAGTGTTGGCCTGCAGACCAAAGGGTCCCAGATTCGATTCTGGTCAAGGCCATGTACCTTGATTGCAGGCTCTTCCCCAGCCCAGGTCCTGGTCAGGGCTCGTGCAGGAGGCAACCTATCGACGTGTTTCTCTCACATCGATGTTTCTCTCTGTCTTTCCTTCTCTCTTCCACTCTCCCTAAAAATCAATGGAAAAATATCCTTGGGTGAGGATTAATGAAAAACAACAACAGAACTGTGTGTTTAATTATGTGACTGTTTGGAAGGGGTCGGGGACTATCTTACTAGAGGGGGGTGGAGTTGTGGGGGGCAGGCATGGGGCAAGCACCTGAGGGGAATCAGCCTTGGGTGTTTCCATTGCCCAGTAAGGTAAAGGGGTCTCCTGCTGGCACAACTGTGGGAATTGAGACATTCTGGAAACGTCAGGCTCAGCCCCACCCAATACCTGTTCTCATGGCAACCAGTACAGGGAACAGGATAGGGGATGTGTCAATACAGCCGGTGAGGTTCAGAGTGGTCTGGCTGCCATGACCCAGACCTTGTGTGTGTGGGTGAGGCTGGGTACCGTCTGCAGCCTTCCGTGACCCCCACATTTCACACTCCTGTGTGCAGGAGTGGGTCTCAGCTGTTGAAACTCCACAGGCAATCAGATCAGACATGCTGCCCCCAAGGCTCCTGTTCAGGCTGGAGCTCCTTGGTTCCTGCTAGCCCATCTCTCCACGTCGAGGCTGCTCCAGTTACCCTGGCTGGGGGCCAGCTCAGAATCCCAAACACGAGCCTGGCATGGAGTCCAACCACTTCCTGACCCTCCTGCTGCCTGTTAGGTCCCCTTTGATGGTGCTGTGAGAGATGGTAGGGTTACCTCTCCCCCAAGTGTGGCTGTGAAAGCTGTTTCCTTGCTCCTATGACCAAGAGAGCTGCCTCGCCCTCCTAAGAGCCAGGCTTGCCTTGCTCCAAATCCCAAACACGTGGGAACTTATTGTGTCCAAAAGAGGAAGTGCCCCACCTGGATTCCAGGGACCCAAACTTCCAGAGCCTTAACCCACCTATCTAGGGACTGGCCAGTCTATGGGAAGTCAGTGTCAATTTACAATCAGCAAGAGGATGGGTGCTAACCTCAGTGGGGACCATGGCCCCAACCCCTGGACAAGCTACAGTGGATTGTAAGCTGTCTCTGTCGGGCACCAGGCATAGTGGGTACAGTTCTTCACTTTTTAAGAGTCATCCTGGAAAGCTTGTATGGAAAGGAGGGAGTTTCCATGGTGGTTTCAGTCAGTGGTAGCCAAGTATTCTTATTCTGATAGATGATTCCCTAATTAGAGAGGTCAAACCTTTCACAGAGTGTCAGGAGGAAAAGCTGAAGGAGAAAGAAGAAAGAGTATGATACCCACCCTCAGTGTCAACAGAGTGATACCAAGGGCTCAGGCAGTCAGTGTGGACTCAGACCTAACTTCATCCTGCCCTTGTCACCCATGCCTAGGACCTTAAGCAATGTGAGAAAGCGAGAGCATCACTAACCTCTGGCTGCTCCTAATAAACACTGGACATATTTATTCCATGAAGGAAATCATGCCCCCTGGTCAGTGTGTCCACACATGGCCTACATCCTGTGTTGACCACTCAATTGTATGCTAAGTTCGAAAGAACACATTTGAAATGCATTTATTTATATGCAGAAGCTGAGCTGCCCAGCTCCAGTACTGAACAGCAGGATGCCTGGGTTCCCACCTGCAACTACCACAGAGATGTGACCTTCCTGCTCAGTGTTTTGTGAACTGCATTTTGCTAAATGGAATTAAAGAGCCAGCTCATGCTGAGCGATGCCAGAAACAAAGGCCCTCCCTCCCTCCCTCGCTCTGCTTTTACCAGGTGCCTCCAGGATGGAAGAAAAGCAAAGACTGAACTTCAGTTCTATCGTGTTGTGATCGTTAAACACACCAGAAATTAAAGAAATGTGATCCAGTAGTTATTTGAGATTTTTATGTGCAAATGTGACTGTTGATTTTATTGAATACAATAACTAAAGTGAAGTGTATCTTTCTCAGATGCATGCTAAAATAGTTAGTGGAAATATAATGTCTGACTTTCAAGTACCTAGGCAAAAGTTAAAGATTTTTTAAATGGCGGAATGTGACCAATTGTTAAACCAAGATTTACAGGTGACCATTAGGCTATTCTCTCTACTTTTTAAAAAAATTCACAAGGAAACGTTCTTTTGTTCTTTTTAAAATAAATCAGTTCTTATTTCTTTTAGGAACAGGATATTTTTGTGAGTGGGGGGTGGGTGGAATGTTGGTATTTTTTTTCTGATTACAAAATTTACAGTTCATTGTAGAAATTTTAGGTTATACTTGAAATCCATAGAAAAAAGGATCAAAGTCACTGATGACATCAACACACAGAGATGACTCAGGAAGGACCACATGTAGGTGAAATGATACAGCATTTGTCTTTCTCTGACCTATTTCACTTCACATAATAACCTCTAGCTCTATCTTGTCACAAATTGCAAGTTTCATTCCTCTTCAGGGCTGAGTAATATTCCAGTATGCATGTGTGTGTGTGTGTGTGTGTGTGTATACACATATATAAACCCACTTCTTTATCCATTCATTTATTAATGGACATCTAGGTTGCTTCTGTATCATGGCTATTGTAAATAATGCCACAGTGAACATAGGAGTGCATGTATGCTTTTAAATTAGTGTTTCATTTTCTTCAGATAAGCATTCAAAAGTGGAATTTATTATGTTTCAGGTGGTCATTTTTTTGCACATAGAAAAACTATATAATGTGTAGCTCATGGAAGGCCTGCATGAGGCTTACAAACTCAGAGACCAAAAGTAACCTCATGGTATATTCTGAAATTAAAAGGTTCCTATTAAAATCGAGTCATGGCAGGTAGCCGCATCCTCTACCTTACAAAGGTCAATCTCTACCTTAACTAAGTCTTGTCTTTTTCCATCTACAAATTACATATCTTTGGAATGTCAGGGTAGTTTCCTGCCCCCCCAGATCCCTCAGGGCACAACTACCACACCAGAGCAGAGATCAGAAGTTACCTCATTATTATCATGCCAACACTTTGTAAGCGGGCATTTTCCCGCCACTGTGTGGTAGCATTCGAAACACTTTCCTTTGTGCAGGGGTACATTACAAAACTTGCACCTGTACTGCGTTTCACTGCGTAGTTTATGAGCGGCAAAACATCTTTATTTTTGCCGGTTCCAACTAGAGGTTCCAATGTATGTTTCCTCATGTCCATTGACAGTCTCCCTAGTGGATCCGATTTTACTCATTTCCCGCAAAAATTAATTGTTGACTGGTAACTATCCTATACCTATGTATGTAAAAAAGTTATGTACCTATTTTCTTTACTTTTTATTCAATCCCAGATATTTCTGTTTTGCTTTCTCCCACCTCCTTAATCTATCACCAATATATTTCATGTAACCTTCCTTAAGTCTCCTCCTTTGATTGCAATATCCTATCTAATAAAAGAATAATATGCAAATTAGGCATCACTCCTTTACTCCTTTTTGCCGCTCCCATAGCCACAAGGTGGAGGCGCCCAGTCCGACTCAGCCCCGCCACTGAAGTGATCAGGCCTGTTAGCCAGGCAGGTGGCAGGGGAGGCGGGAGGTCTGAAGGGCAGAAGAGGCGATCAGAGGGGGCTAGGGTTCCCTGCCCAGATCAGAGGCCTTTGCCAGAGGCCTCAGGCATGGGTAAGAGCGGAACTGGTGATTGAAGGGGGCAAGGGCAGAGCCGGTGATTGGAGGGGTATGAGGGTGCCCTACCTAGGCATAAGGCCTGGGCCAGAGGCCTCAGGCCTAGGCAAAGGCAAGGTCAGAGATCGCAGGGGCCTGGGCTCCTTATAGCCAGCTATCAGAGGGGCAGGGGAGGAGCCTGTGATCATAGGGGTCTGGGCACCAGTTGAGCTGGCAAAACAGGGGTCTGGGGATCCCCTGCACAGGCCTGCAGCCTTGGCCAGAGGCTGCCAGTGGGGCAAGGGCAGAGCCGGTGATGGCAGGGGGCAGGATCAGAGTTGGTGATCATAGAGGCCTGGGATCTGTGAAGCCAGCGATCGGAAGGATTTGAGAGTCCACTACCCAGGCCTGCATCCTCAGCCAGAGGTTACAGGCCTGGGCAGGGGTGGAGCTGGGATTGGAGGGGCAGGGGTGGAGCCGATGATCAAAGTGAACTACAGAGGAAACACCATTTCTGATCGCTCATTGGCTGAGCTCCCTGTATGCCACTGGTAATATTCTTAGTAACTTGGGTAATAAGAATCCAAAAAGGCGATCTTGGGTTTTTCCACCTCACTCCTGGAGAAAAAAAATGAAGGTCCTCTGCTGGAGGGCTAAGAAATGTCATATCCTTCCCTAGTTTGTTTGGCTTAGTGCATAATGCCTCAGCCTGCTGAATGCAGGGTCTGGGTTCAGTTCTGACCAAGGGCATGTACCTAGGTTGCAGGCTCCTCCCTGGCCAGGGCCCAGGTCAAACCATATGCAGGAGGCAACCAATCAAAGTGTTCCTCTCACTTTGATGTTTCTCTTTGTTTTTCCCTTCTCTTCCACATTCTCTAAAAATCAATGGAAACATATCCTCAAGTGAGGGTAAAAGAAAAAGAAAGAAATGTCATATCCTATGAAATACACATCTTGAAAATGCCTAAAGAAAGTTGTCATCTTTTCATGGTGAAGGGACTGGAGTCTGTGTTGATGAAAACACCTTGGTGGCTGTGGTGACTGGCAGTGGTTGCAGCAGCAGGGTGATGGGGCTGATGGCTTCCCCTGATTAGCCTGGCTTAGGCCTGTTCCCCAAGGGGAGCAGGGATTGGGCCTAAGCTGTCAGTAGGACACCCTCTAAAGGCTCCCAATATGTAAGAGGGGGCAGGCTGGACTGAGGACCCCCCCCCCCCAGTGCACGAATTTCTTGCACTGGGCCCCTAGTATAAAATAAGGGGCAAAACTGCCATTCTCTGGAGCATTTTCTCAATGTCCATTGAGATTTTGCTTCCTTACAATTGTCATCAGTTTGGCTCAAATAAACTCATGAAAATTAATTCTCTACAGATTCGAATGTTTCTTACATTGACAATTCACACACACACAAATGCACACACACACACACACATATATATATATATATATATACATTTTTAGTTTATAATATTTAAGTAACACAATCCCACTTTCTTTATTAGTTGTAATAGTTGTTAAGTTGTGCCAAAATTCTGATAATTATTTGATATCATTTGTTAATTTTGGCTTCTTTTCAATAGTTATACAATATCTTACTTATCAAATTGCCTAGAATTTTTAGAAGAGTGTGGAATAAAAGCAATACCATGTATATAGCAAGAGAAAAAAGTGAAAGAATGAAAGAGAAAATGATTAATTTATCTCTATGTTTTTATAGGCTGATGTTGCCAGGGGAAATGGGTTCTTCCATGGAGTGATGAGAAAAGCATTTGAGGGACCTACACATAGGAGGTGAGGTGTAGTGGTAAGATTTACTGGAGTAAAAACTAAGGACTGTCCCCAGGTGCTCAACTCCATCCTGCTACAGAGTAAGTCCAGTCTCTGAGGCTGAAAGCCCACACTAGTCCTCACCAAGCCTTGGAGGACCAGGGTCCAGAGATGCAGAACTTGTCTGTGTCTCATTTCCCCATCTGCACGTCAATGGCGGGGCATCCAAAGCTTCCAAGATTCCGTAGTTCAGTTTAGTCTCTGTCCCCCTCAGGCTAGTCTGTTCCCAGCTGGGCTCCAGGCATTGCCACACTTGTCCTGGTAGCCGGCAGGCTGGCGTGGCTGCTATGGAAAGAGAACATGCAAACGAATGGTTGAACTCACAAAAGAACATACACTACCAAGATGAGTCTTTGTTAGGCCTTGGTTATATTACCTTGAGCTTGGGAGAGAGCAGGTTTTCTTTCAAACTAACCAATCTCTTTCCTTATCCTTTGTAAGCTTGTGCTGGGTCTCCCCTATTCTATTTGGTATTTTCTGCAGGTTCCCCAGGCTAGGCTTTGCCCTTTTATGTCACCATTCTGGACCTAATGCACATGCCCCTAAGTTTTGCCTCATCATCTTGTTTCTACTGCACATGGGACTAGCAAAGGAATTTCCCCTTTACTGCTTCTTCCTCCACTGGGACTCAGTGGGGAATGGAGTGGTTGTTCCCCAGGGAGATTCTTCCTGCTCACTGGAGGATTGCTCTGAGATTAAGTCCCTTCAGGAGGGGGATGCAGCTGTCCCCTGGGGAGCCTGTGAATGTAATAGCAAGTTTGGCTTAATGTCTGACTCAGCTCCGTGTCTGATTCCATTTGCTCACTTCCCTAACTAACTATCTACCTATGCCAACATTAGGATTATAAGCAAACATTTCAGTGATGCTGAAAAATAACATAAGGGAAGGGAATGAAGGTAAAATGACGGGCTATCTGTTGAGGTCTGAATTTAACTCCTATCATCGCCAGACCCCTTCGTAACCCCAAGCTGATAGGCACAAGGAGCTAAACCAGTACTTGGCTAATTGTACAGACAATTAGCATTTGTTGCTGGTTTTAATGAGCCAAGATGGTGATTATTTCTGGTCAGAGCCACTAGGGACACAACCAGGCTCCTTGTTCCTGAATTCTGGTGAGATCTGTGCCAGTGAGTGCTCCTGTCTGGAGGAAGCCTGGAATGTGGCTCTTAGACTTGATAAGATGCCCTATCGCAGGGCCCAAGGCATCCAGTTCCACCAGACTGAGGTCAACAGCTGGCCCTCCATCCCTGCAGGGCCAAAGTGTTCCTACAGGTTCCAGCAGGATGGTGGCCTGCACATGCCCCTACTTCCCAGAGGAGCCGGGAGAGGATAGCCTGTGCTCACCGCCACAGGACAACCCTCAGCCCTCCCGGAGGCCACAGGCTTGCTGTGCACATGGGCCCGAGGAGCTCACCCCAAGCCCTCCCCCACCACTCAGCAACTGGGATGCAGGCAGCCTTCCCTGGGAACCGCCCATAAGCGCCATCCGACAGGCCCAGGCCCCAGGGAGCTCTGTCTGCGCTTGTCAGCCTGCCTGGAAGCAACACCTCACCAAGCGAGATGTCCCTTTGCCTGGCTTCTCACTGCGATTAAGACTTGTTGAATGGCACTTTCTCCAGCCTCTCCTGCAGCCCTGGCACCCAGTGCGGGCTGAGTTTCTGTTCCTGGGTCTCTGGGCTTGCACAATAGGGTTTGGTGAAGCAGTGAGTTTAAGTAGGTGATCCTAAGAGAGCCTTATTGCAAGCATGCTGATAATTCTGGGTGAAGTTCTGTAAAAGTTGTACATTTTGTGTTATTTTGGAAGGATTTGAAGGGGTTCAAACACATCACCCCAAAGTACCCCCTCTTGGCATGTGGACTATGTTAGGGTAAAGGCAACGGAGAACCAGAAGACTCAGGGAAAGCTCCTGACCTCCCCTGACTATTTACAATGAAGTAAAAATGTCCTCTTTTGTACAGGAAATTGACATTTATAAAGGAAATTTCCAGAATTAAGTGTACCTGGGAGACAGCTACTCCCAGAGATCACACATTGTTCACCTGAGGTGCTTATCTTCACAACAAGAAGCTTTATCTCCTCCCTCCCCTGCCCCCAAGGTGCCCACTCCACTCCCAGAAGCCCCGTGCCTGTCCCTTTCCTTCGCCCAGGATGGTGGGAAGTCTCAGTCACCTGAGAATAACCTTATTTTTGTGAACTCTGTATGAACTTATGTAACTAAAGTTGATTTTTTTTTCCTCCTGTTAATCTGTTATGTCAATTTAATTCTTAGACCAGCCACAGAACCACAGAACCTAGAAGCATAAAAAGAAGACTTTTCTTTCCCTACAGTTTCGAGGACGCCAAAAATACAAAGTCCCTCTTTATTAAGTGGTTGAATTATTTAATAATGTCAGAAATAGAGAAAAGATTTGCAGGGAATAATTTCAAACTAATGACCTGTTTTTAAAAAGTGGCTAAAGGAGAGATGACCCGGGTTGTGTGTGTGTGTGCGCGCGCATGTGCAGGAAGCTGTATTATTTGCCTGTGTTGCTGCCCCTGTGACTTTAGCTTGCTCTCTTTCCCCTCTTATCTGTAGACGGAAAGTGATGGGAAACAGAAGAGATTGCTCTCTGCAGTGTTTGTTCAATGCTACAGCCGTTTTACTAGCATATTCATCTCCTAGAAATGGTGGAAATAAGAGAAAAGAAGAACTTACGGAAACACAATGCACTAGGCCCTAGATGTGAGGAAGATGTAAGAAGGTAGGAATATTCCCTGGCAAGTGGAATTGGGGAACTGAAACAGGTGGCTGATTCAAACTAGCCTCATCCAGGACCCTGAATCACCTGCCTCCTTCTCCCTTGCACAGTGCTCCCTAAAGCATAAAGACAATGAAGTTCTGATTAGAATCAAATCTTAGAAACAAATCTTTGGGCCTGTTCACTATAGAGACAGAGTTTTAGTCAATCTAGATACAACATCTAGGCCTCAGGTATGTTTCAGTTCCAGGCCCAGAAAAGCAGTAAAACCAGAAGGGAACCGTAGCTGGCATCAGGACCAGCTGCGATGACTAATGACCTTATCCTAATGACCAATCAGCAGAGGAGTAGAGACCAGGATCCCAAAAGGGGACCTGGAAAGCTGATAAATATTCCACTGAGATCCTCCCCAAAGGCCTCCCCTAAAATTCCTGCCTTTAGAAAACAGATAAAAACCCTTAAGGCAAAGGACCTAGTGCACACTTTCCCTGGAGCACGTCCGTGCTTCCCCACTTCTTTCTTTTCCTATCTTTCTCCAAGGGCCCTTCTTTTGCCTCTGTAACTTGTGTCCTGATTCCACTCAGCTCAGATGGCTCACTTCTGCATCTGTGACTTTCTTTCTAAAAGGCCAAGGCAGCTCGCTGAGCAGCCCGCTCAATTCTTCCTTTTAAGGGTATTTTTCCTCTGCTTGCTAAATACATTTCCTCTTGTGCTAGCATTCTTGGCTCTGAATTTTTTTCTTTGCCAAACTCAAGAACTGGGAGCCCACCTTGCACTAACAGTTGCAAGTGTCAACATTGTCTTTTTAAAGATATGGAATTTGAGGATCAGAGAGGTTCAGTTATTTGTCTAAGATCACACAGCTAATAGACATTAGATCCAGGCTTTGAATTCAGAGCTCTGTCCACTCTAAAACTGCAACCCAGATGTCAGAAGGACCATCTAGTCTTCCACCATTCCTGCAAGTTCCCAGTCCCCTCCCCCTTATGACCTCGGCTGGTTGGGAGTCTGGGTGAGCTGCTTCTGTTCCATCCCTCAGACACACTGAGGAAATGCAGCCCCTTCAATTAGATAAGATATTTACTCACACCTAGCATTCTACAGGGCTAAAAGATATTGATACTTTCCTCCCACCTTTTAAGTTCTTCTAGCTGGGCTACTCATCAAATTAACATGAGACAGATTAACAGGAGAAAATCAAAGTTTAATACATGTGCACAGTGAATTCACATAGGTGTGATCATTCAATGAAAATTCCAAAGACGGTGAAGAAACTTTGGACATAGAAGACATTTTGGACAAAGGAGAAAGAGGAGCAACTGGAATTATGTTTCAGAAGTGAAAATGGGTGATTTACAGGTAATTGAGGAAAAGTGAAATATACACAAGGCAGGGAAATCCTCATGAGGCCACTTAGAGACAAGGTGGGGGGGGAGCAGGTGTCTGGCTAACAGGCCTGGAGCCCTCTATTTAACATACTTAGGTTTCTCTGTCTGAATCTCTTGGGCAGGGATGGGGGATGGGTGAAAGGCTCCTCCTGAGTCTTTTGTTTCTTTATAAATAGTTTAAAATCAATGTCCCAAAGGGCACCATCAGGGTGGCGGAACTTTGGTCCCATCATGAGCTAAGGGCAGTGGTAGCTGCTGGCTTGGGAGACACTTCTGCCCCTCCCTTGACTACCTGGAATAAGTGGGATTAGGGACCTTGCCAATAATGTTCCATTATCAGAGAAAACCTTTTGTGACCTGTCTGTAGGGCATAACAAACTTCCGTTCTTCAATATCTGCTCTTCTATCATCCTACAATGACCTTTTGAAGCCCCCCAGTGCCCTACCTCATCCCCAGCTCAGAAGGTCTTCTGTATCCTTTCTGTCTCTGAACCTTGGGTGCATGTGCAGTCTCCGACTCACTCGTGTGTGCGGGCTTCGGATATGTATGTATTAAGTTTGGTTATTTTCTCTTGCTAATGTGTCTCCAGTCTAGTAGATGAGACCAGCCAATAGAACCTTGAGGGTAGAGGGATGTCTCTTCCTCCCCCACAGTAACTAGACTAACAGCAAGGCTTAGGGGTGGGATCATAACCTGCAGCTCTGCCCTCCTCTCACCCCCTTCCCTCTGTCCTCCAGCAGCTCACTCACCAGGATCTGGCTCTGGAGACTTTTTCCACATTGGAGATGCGAACAGGCCATGGAATGAGGGTGAGCTGCAGGATACCGGTTCCCTTTCTCTCTGTGGGCTTCCAAACCGCCACTGTGAACCCACCTGTGACCAGTGGAGGTGGAGTTCTTGGGGTGCCACTGGGGAAAGAATTTGCTGAGGCCCCCATGGGAAGATGGGATATTGTCGAAGGCTTTATTGATGATGTAAAATTAAGAGGGTATCCTTCCAAGGTCCTGTCTCCCTCCATCTCATCATGGAATAAGTCCAATCCTGCCTTCCGCAGGGCCAGGATTAGGCAGCTAACCAAAGTCTCCACTCCGTATTAAAGCACAGTCCAGTCCAGCATCCGGCCACGTTAGCCTGTGCTCCCTGCTGCCGTCCTTTGCATATAGGGTCCAGATGGCCATGGACCATAAGGCTGCTTAAGGCCACATGGTTATGTAGTGAAGATGGGCGAGTGTGGGTCTTGGAGCAAGAGATTACAAGGGAGCAGGAGTGAAGCTAGAGGAGAGAGAAAAAGAGAGAGAAAGAGAGAGAGAAGGAACTCTTTGTTGGGATTAAACTAGGAACTTAACCCTTCAAGATTTCACTGGTTTGCATTAGTTCTGCCCTCCTAGCCAATCATCTTTGTTCTCCAGGCTAGACTGGCAAGCACCTTCCCTAACTCACCCCCACTTCACTGAGCATGGACTCATCTCCCCGCTGCTCCCCCTGACCCAACCCTCCCCCCACCACACACACACACACACACACACACACACACACACACACACGCAATCCAGTGGGGAAGGGGAGGATGTTAATCCCCTTCAAGGGACAATGCTGTGGGTGGGTGGGTGTAGTTTGGGTGTGTAGCTTGGGATGGGTGTAGTTTTCTGGTGAAGCTGCCCAGATGATCAAGCTTGTAATGTTTGGTCTCCCCTTTGCTCTTTTTCTATTAATATTAAACTAGCTAATTACAATGATAACAAAACTAGAGAAAATCGTCCTGTCTGTAAAGAGAAAGCATCTAATGGGCGGTTTTGTCCAAACTGCCAAGTCTACTCTCTTCTTCACCAACACAGCAATGAGGCGCTGACCAAGCTTCATTTCCAGAGACTGGCTGGTCTAACTAGAGGAGAGGAATACTTCATAGAGGAGAGAAGAATGCAAGACTTAAGATACACTTACACTGAAGAAAAAAAAAAGTGTTTATTGTTTACCTGAAATTCCAATTTACCTGGATGTCCTTTCTTTTACCTGGCAATTCTAAAACAGGCATAAAAGGAGTAGTTTACATAAGAAGCGCAGTTTAATTTCATGGAAGGTTTTTCATAAAGTGGAGAACTTGATCATGTTTCACCGCCCAGCTGTTTGAAGGGAAACACTTTCTTAAATCGTTTGAATCCATTTTCCATGAATTAACCGTTCTAAACTTAGTGTTGAAAATATTGGGTGAAAAGTGTTGCATGAATTGAAGACACTGTTATCACGATATCCAAGTGTGTTGTTAGGTGAGCCTGGGGAAACTATAGCTGCAAAATGCTATTCACGCCAATCAAAATGAGAAAAGAACTCAACACCCAGGAAATGTCTTACAAAGGCTGGAGAGAACAGGGGAGGGAGAAAACCAACAGGGCAGACTTCTTTGCCTGGAAGCTCTCACCAGCTTTGGGCGCCCACAAAGCAGACTGTCTTGCTTCATCACCCACCACCTGCCACCTGTGAGAACCTCACCTGAGGGATCTGTCTCAGCTCTAGAAGAAGAAAAAGAAAAAAAAAAAATGAAGGCACGCCGGCCCTGGGAATATAGATGTTACATAAATGCTTCATGTGGCTGCATTAACTACATAAAGAAGTGCTCATGCTCTAATGCTTTGTAGACAAAACAGTTAAAGTATAATGCAAGGCAGTGCTCAGCAAATGAGTTAATTGTGAAAGTGCCTGTGTTTCTGTCTCTGGTTTCCTGATGCCATTAACTGGAGCTGGCTGCCTTGCAGCCTGAGCACCACTCGCATTTCCATTTTCGTTTCCCAAGCTGGTGGCTTTTCCCATTAGGTTTATGAGAGGAATGCATGCTCATTATTGAAAATGTAGTGTTCCAAAAAAATTCACAAGAGCTAGCTGGAAAATATTATCTATAGTCCCTGAAGGAAACAGACTTTTGCCACCCTGAAGCTGCCTTTGTGGGATATTAATTTTAAGCTGTTAGTTAAGAAACAAAAGACTAGAAGGAACCTTTGACCCTCCCCCCTTTCCTGCCCAAGAGACTCAGACAGAGTAAACCTGCTTCAGGAAAGAGATCTTAGGATGCTGCCCTATCCTATTTGAATTAACTAGAGCAAATAGAAGGCTGCAGTGAGGTGCCTGCTAGCTAGATACCCCTGTGTCCATTATCTCTGGGTCACAAAGGGGGATTTTCCGGTTCGCTCTTCCTCAGTTGCCCACTCTTACCACTGAAATGTATGAGCCCATTCTTTCCCCTTTTCTCATTTTGAAACCGGACAATGAATGGGTCTGGCCTGCCTATCACTACTTGAGCCAACTAAGTAGAGACAGGGTTGAATTGCATATGAGCGTTTTTATTTTCCAATATTGCCAGCAGCGTGGGAGAGCAGCAAGTTATCCACAAAAATCTGCTCTGCTCCCCTACCCCCCAAAAGCCACTGCTTATATTGGGTAGAAGGACAAAGATTACATGCAGAAGTAGACAAAAGGTATAAGAATGGGTATGCAAAGGAAACAATCAGCGTTAACAGAGCACAATTAACATTTCTTATAACTATAGCTAGTCTCCACTAGTCTTTCTCCCCCCGACCCCTAACAATTTGTCAAAATTTTTTTATATTCTTAATGTCATGTCACTGTGTTACCAATTGGGGTTACAGGCTGGAACCTCAGTTCTTCTCATTAATGCAGAAAAGGTTTTAAGGTCAATGAAAATAAAAGGAAAGCAAGCAAGAATTTATTTACTGCAGCAAAAATATACTTAGAAGAGTGAAACAAGGAATGACATAGAAGAAGCAACAGGAGAGCCTGGCTGGGCTGCTTTAGCTCACTGGGAAGTCAAAGAAAAGGGGGCCTTGGAGACAGGTTCAGGGAGTTAGCTCAGGACAAGCTGCCACTGCCCATTGCTCCCCTAGTTGCAAATCTCATGGGGTCCTGAACATATTTATCTCTCTCTTGCAGGTGGAAATCGTAGGGAAGGTCTTAGCGGTCTTAATAGAATATTCATCAGCTTTCCAGGTGTACTCTTTCAGGATCGTGGTCTCCACTAATTGGCTGGTGACCAGGAAGTCATTAGTCAGTGTTGCTGATCCTGCTGCAGTCATGATATCACTTACCTGGTTTTGCTGCTTTTCTGAGCCTGGAGCTGAAATATAACACCAGGCTCAGAAATACATGGGTCAAAGATGAGGATGAGGCCTAGATGTCATATTTAGGGATCATTTCAAGGGGTCTAACCCACATACCCTGTGGTATGAAAGATGAGGGGTCTAACCCACATACCCTGTGGTATGAAAGATGAGGGGTCCAAACCACATGAGCAGCTAGGGTACTGGATGGTTCCAAATCTGCCTGTTGTCAGTCAGCTGGCTACTGGGTCACCCATAGAGTGGTGATCTGAAGGCAATGTTGGCACAACCGCTTTTCAGGACCCCAGGGCAGGCCCCACACCATGCTTCATATCTAACTTCCCACCTAATAACTGTCTTGGGAAGTTTCATGCTTATACAAATACCCCATATGCATGTATTAACACTTTCACTTTCTCCTGTTAATCTGCCTCTGTCCATTTGATAAGTAGCCCGGCCAGAAGAATTTAGAAGGTGGAAGGAAAGATAGTTTATTTCTTTTAACCCCCACATCCTACAACACTCACTTTTAACCTCCTGAACGTATTTCTTTCCAGTCTTTTTTAAATGTTGTTTCATAGAGTGTACATTATTGTGTTCTGCTGATTTTTCCACATTGTTAAAAACTCTTTAAACATTCCCTTACATAGCAACAGTATACTGCTGAAAACAAAGTTAAAGGTGAGATTAACAGAAAAATGTATAACAAACTGTTAAAGACAACAGGCTCAGAATGGAGTCACTTCTGTTAAGCCCCATGTCACCAAACTGAGACTTAATTATAGTGTCAACTCTCCCAGAAATGCAATCTTAAGCCAGTCAATCAGGAATTGCCTAATCAGCCCTCTGAGGTCATCGGTTAGGCCCCTGCCATCCCCTAAAGGAAAGTAAACTTGAAATAACAAACATGCTGTGTTGCCAGTTTAACTTCCTGGTCCCACTCCCTCCTTTGTACAGTTCCTTGGATCTGCTTTCTGTCTGCTGGATGGGATGCTGATGGATTCATGAATCTTTGAATAAGGCCAATCAGATCTTTAAAATTTACTCAAAGTTTGTTTTTAAACAAAAAGATTCTAATTACTTGCAAGGGGTGAGCCACGAATGTGTGAGCTCCCTCATAGTTGAAGCCAAAACGTGAGCACAAATGAAATGAACTGAACTCTTCAGAAAAGGTCCTGTTGACCCCTGAGAATAATTTCTTCATGAGTCCTTTTTAGGGAGGACCTATTTATCCCACAGGTAAGCATGCACACGGGTGATATGAAAGACACTCCCATGCATGTTTTATTCTTATAGCAACACTCGTTTTAGGCTGCAGGCAATGTCCTAAGCTCTCAAAGAAATGACCTTTACTCTAGAACCCAATATACAAGAAAATTAGAAGCTTTTTTCTTAGGTTTCTTGTAAATATACAGTACCAGTTTCTGTCCCTACTTGTGGGAATCTAGCTTCATTGCCTAAAGAAATCTGATAGTCACTGCTGGGTCACCAAAGGAGGTACACACAAGGTCAAAAGGGGTAAATAAAGAATTATGAATTTATTAGATCATCAGATGGGCTGAGCCCCAAAATGGCATCAGCACCCAGGAACTGGAAAGTCAGAGGTTTTAAAGGATTCTAGGTGAGTTTTTTGGTGGGGAATTCTCTGGGTGAGTCTGGATCTTGGGCAACTCTAGAGGGGAAAGTTACTGGTCTTAGCAAACGGAATGTAGTATAAGCGAAAGGAAATGTCAATTGTGAAATGATCTTAAGGTCAGTTTCCCAAGGAGAGAGTATCAATTTGATTATTTGATAAAACTTCACATTCCAGCCTTTTTGTTTTATGAAATAGGGGTGGAAGTTATTTCTTCCATAGTTATTCCTGCTGAGAGGGGATGTCAAGATCATAAGGGGATGGACTTTGATTGTAATAGGCAGGAACACTGTATAGATTCTTTATGGTTGGAGCGAGGGGGTGCAGCAACATAATTTCCCTGAGAGACTGGTTGGTGAAGGCTCAAAAGCGGTCCTAAAGGAAAGATGAAAAATGACACAGAATACATGGGTCAAAGATGAGGATGAGGAATAGGAATGTTAATGGTCTTATGAAAGGAAGTAGGTATTAATTTATATTTTTAGCCAGCAGTTCCATGAATTTGCAAAATATGATAGAGTAGTGATTAAGCCCCCTATACCAATCCCTACACCTGCTGAGATATAGAAGGGTATGAGGCAAGGCACTATCTGGACTGTTCTTTTGTGTCTGATATGATGGGTTATGAGGACAGGTACAGATTGATTGTTGGGGGGAGGAGAGCTACAACTATGTTGAGTGAGAGAGAGAGTATAGGTTCTCGTCCAGACTATCACCCCTATTTTGTGTAGAACTCTGTCTCATTAATTACAGTCAGTGTTTGATTAAGATGCTGGGTGGAGTTTGTATGTGATACTCAAGGCTGAGGAAACCTGTTGAGTGACTTGGTGGTAAAGGCTGGTCCTGAGGCAGCCACAGCATCACTTGTGTGGTTTTATGGATCTTCTGGGCCTGGAACTGAAATACAACTGAGGCCTAGATGTTATCTTTAGGAGGAAAAGGTCAGGGGTTTAAACTGCCTGACTAGAGATATGAAAGGGTATATTAGATTACCCTGGGGGAGTGGTTCTTGTTTTTCCAATTTTGCCCCTTGCTAGGCAGCCGGACCTTTCTGCCCAGGTGAGTTTCAATACCTGACCCATCATTCTTGCTCTGGGGGTCTAACATTCTGGGGGTCTATCTAACATTTCTTTCCTCAAGGATTTTTGGCACTAAATTCTTTCAGAGAAAAAGGGGTGCAGGATCTCTTTTCTACAATTGCTTCCTGCTTAAAGGGGGTGACGTTTTTCTTCAGAGCCCCAAATCCTTGCTCTCAGACAGAGGGATGATCAAGCCTAGGCATGGAAGGAGGTTGTGATGGTGTCTACTGGTGGTATTTCCTGAGTACAGGTAGGGCTTGTAACCTGGTGGAGACAAACTGTTTTATAAATTTTAGCATAATTGGGGCAAAGGCTAGAACAACAAGAATTTTGACAAATAGTCTGGTGGAAGGAAAGAGACATTAGTTTGAGGGTTGTAGTCTAATATACCAAAATGAGGTTTATTATTTTAACTTTATTTGTCCTTGGGTGTGGTTGGCAAATGGCACTAATTGGATTTCTGCTACCTGTCTCCCTGAGTAGGTTGATTTAAGCTATTTACCCTCTGGCTGAGGAGAAATAGTGCACATCATTTAGTTTAAGTGTCCTTGTTTTAGGGAAGATAGGATTTACTAGATAGCTGCTGACTGCTTGACATCTAAATTTTCTAGATGGCTGCAAACTACTGTTAAACTATTCTAGTTTCCCTACTCTGCTTGTCCTGGCTTACTGGCCTGTGTCATTTATATAACTTCCTTTTAACATTTCTCCTAACAAGTCTTCTATAACTTTCACAAACTGTCTTACAACTTTAACTCACTTTCTTTTTCCTTCAAAATGCATGCCCATGCCTCATGCCTTCTATTACCAAAACCATACAATTTATTTAAGCGGGCATTTTCCCGCCACTGTGTGGTAGCGTTCGAAACACTTTCCTTTGTGCAGGGGTACCTTACAAAACTTGCACATGTACCGCGTTTCACTGCATAGTTTATGAGCGGCACACACATGATAACAACATAAAACATTTTTATTTTTCCTGGTTCTAACTAGAGGTTCCAGTGTATGCCACTGACAGTCTCCGTTTCCCACAAAAAATGTTAAGAATTCTTAACTCTTAGAAACCTTAGTTTTCCAAAATTAACCAAAAAGTAAACAACCAGTATTTCTTAGATTGACATTTGTGAACACTCTCACTTTGAAGAAACACACCTTCAACAAATCCCAAGACATTCCAAATCTACTTTGTAGACTTTCTGTAACAAAAGCTAAAATCAGGTGAACGTAGAACTCATTGAAATATTTAAATGTTTATCATCTAACCCAGCAATGCTACAAAGCTTTTAAGTTACCAAAGACTTTGGAAAATTATGTATAGGCAGATAAGGCTGGAAAAAAGGCAAGGAGAGAAGGGAGCAGGCCCTGCAGCATGTTCTAGGACTGCAGTTTCTAGGCCTCCAATCACTTGGACTTAAAACTGCCACATTTTTCCTTAGAGATAGTATGCTAAGGTTTGGATGATAATGAGTTCAACTTCTGATAGTAGCATTTGCAGTAAAGTAAGTTGTTCTTTGGGAAGCAGGGGGAGGTTAGAGAAGACACTGAGGTGAGAGTCGTTTTTAAAATATTAAAGGGGTGAGAATGCTGGCCTTGGAATCTGAAATATAAACGTAAGTGTCATAGCATGCCAGCCGAGACTTTACAAATATTGCCAGTACCAGTATTTTCAGCTTTCTTACTCTTTCTTCTTCACCATTAAAAAACCTTGGCCCCCAAACAGCTGCCTCCTCAGAATGTGGTTGTGGACAACATGGGTTGAAGTCACAGCAACCCTTTGCCAACATGCACCTCGTGTGAGAAATAAGCCTTTGTCATTGTAAGGGACTGATTTGGGGACGATTTTGTGGCCAAAGACTTCCCTTAAAAATCTATCCCCTTAAGTCAGAAACTTAATCTCTGATGGAAAATTTGACAGGGCCATTTTCTAATGCTCTTTGGAGAACAGAACAGGCTGATGGTGGGGACTCATTTGGCTCCAAGAAATGGAGGAGTGAAGGGCCACACTGTCTCCTGGATGCTATGTTCTGGTCATGGAGAGAGAGAGCCAGTGATGAGAGTTCACACTGCTTCTATGTTTGTTTTCCCCTAAGTTGTAATTTCTTTCCCTTCTTGAAAAATATTGATCTAGGACTAAAATTGTTAAAACACAGTCATTTTGTTTGTTTGTTTGTTTGTTTGTTTGTTTATTTATTTATTTATTTATTTATTTATTTGATGTTTTGGAGAAATGTAATGTTCCTGAGGGGTAAGGCACTATTGTGACTGAAATGACCCTCTTTTTGCTAGCCTGAGCGTGACCTCTTATGAATGAGAAATTGCACAATGTTTCCAGGCCTTCCAAGATCAGATTTATTTTTCACAAATATCTAAGCTAGAAAAACCTGCTTGCACCACCCACAGTGCAGCTTCTGCAAAGGGCAGCGGGAGCTCCTTGGCTTCCATGGGTGAGAGGCTGCCTGGAGATGACTTTTGCCTCCCTCTCTAGTGCCTTCCATTATTTTAGTTTATGTTTTCATTACCTCATGCCTGGACTTGGGGAGTTGTGTTAGGGTTGGTTTCTTTTACACACCGAAGCTAGATTCTTCTTCCTACATCCCAGCCCTCCCATCGTCTTTTTTGGACAAAAATCTTGGTTCACTCCCTGTTGTCCATCCAAACCCCTTTCTGCTTCATCATGATTCTCTTCAATCTCACTGCCTTCCTGTGCTGGTCGACACTATCATCCCTTAGAAGCCAGGCATTTCTCTGCATTCCAACCTCACTAGACTTTTTGAATCCCTAATCATACGTAATTTATTTCAAATGTGAAAGTTACATACCACATAAACCTTATTTTAGTAAGTTATAAAATAATTTATAATCAAGGTAGAAAATTTGGATGTTAAAGAAAATTATGGAGGAAACAATAACAGAAGCATAACTGAACCTCAGGAGGTAGTGGCTGGGAACACAGCATATTCTTCCCTTGCAGTTGAAAAAGAATGATAATACTGGGGATTGGCAAAGGAGTGAGAAGTAAAGACTCTCAGGGGGTTGAATGTGCACCAGAATAGTGGTACACAGAAAGACAAGCAAGAAATCAAAATTTAAAGCTGTCAGAATTAAAAGATGCCCACATTCTATGGCCCAGCAATTCTGTCATTGGTGGAAGTGGAGTTCTTGGGGTGACACACAAAAAAAGAATTTCCTGAGGCCCCAGGGAAGGATAGGGTTTCATGAAGAGTTCTATTGATGATGTAAAATTAAGCAGATTCCCCTCCAAGATCCCATCTCTGTCTGTCTTGCCATGGAAGAAGTCCAATCTTGTCTTCAGCAGAGACAGAATAAAGGCCACTGCCCAGAATTTCTGTTCCATTTTATTTTTTAAAATATATTTTATTAATTTTTTTACAGAGAGTAAGGGAGAGGGATAGAGAACTAGAAACATCGATGAGAAAGAAACATTGATCAGCTGCCTCCTGCACACTCCCCACTGGGGATGTGCCCACAACCAAGGTACATGCCCTTGACCAGAATCGAACCTTGGACCCTTGAGTCCGCAGGTTGACGCTCTATCCACTAAACCAAACCAGTCAGGGTTTCTGTTCCATTTTAAAGTCCAGTCCAGCATCTGGCTAGCTCAGCTTGTGTTCCCAGCTGTAGTCCATTGCATGTGGGGTCCACATGGCCCATGGATGCTAAGGCCACGTGGCTGTGGAGAGAGAATAAGCAAGCATACGGGCCAGTGTGGGTCATGAAGCAAGAGAGGCAGAGGGAACAAGAAGCAAGAGGGAATGAGAACAAGAGCTCAAGAAGCACAAGAGAGAGGGAGCTCTTTGTCTGGGGATTTTAACTCTACAAGATTTAGAGGGTTTCTGAAGGGGTCCACTCTGGCCAATCCATTGCTCCCAAGAGGAGACTGACAGGCAAATACCTTCCCTGAGTCACCCCACCTCCACTGTGCACATCTCCCCCTTTGTTGAATCCTTTCCCCTAGTGATCTGCAGGGTATGGACCTGGGGAGCATGAAGCTGTGTCTTCCTGGTGAAGCTGCCCAGATGATCATGCTTATAATGTCTGGCCTCCTCTTGGCTCTCTTTATTAATATTAACTAGCTAATTAGGACAATAACAATTCTGGTCTCAGAATTTATAATAAATAGATATGCAAATGTATTGGCTAGGGAAATCTCAGTGCATTGTTGATTTTAACTACAAAAAAACTTTTTTGAAACAACCTAAAGGTCATAGTCCAACCCATTATGAAACATCCAATTAATGAAATACTATAAAGTTGCTAAGAAGAAGACAAATCAGTTTAGATATACAGTGTGGTCCAGTCTACACGACTAACGTTTTAAATGTGTATTACGTTTACCTCCTAAAGCCAGTTCTAAAGTGTGAGAATAAACAAGTCATCTTTTCTGTCAAAGAACAGTTTAGACAGCTGCCGTTTTGGACTGCATGACTTGGCAGCTGCCATGTTGACCCCATGGCTTGCAGCTCCCCTGGGGGCCGCCATCTTGAAATAGCGAAGGCCAACCCCTCCCTTTGAATTACCCAATCGGGAAAGATTGTGCTCCTGAGCTCCAATCAAGAGCAAGGGACAGGTCATATGTGTCAAGGATTTATAATCCCCGAGCAGACCACGTACCTGGTGTGCTTGAGCTTCCAGACCACGTGTGCACACCCTTCTACGTAGAAGTAAAGATGTTTGCCTTGCTGCCTGGCCCCCGAGTATGTTTTGTGTTCTACCAGGACCCCTGACTTTGTGGGGGAGGGGGCTCATCTTATTTCTAACATAAAGTCCTTTGCCTCATTTATTTTCACAAACAAAATATTTCATATGAATAGGAAAAAAAATTGACACAAGCTACAGCCATGGTTAACGTGGGTTATCTCAAAGGGATGAAATTCACAGACATTCTTTTTCCGGTTTGTATGTTTCTGTATTTTCTAATACTAAATAAAACACTACAGTCCCATGCTAGAACAACAATAACAAAAATTCTGGCTGGACTGTTTGAGTCAGATAATTTATAGGTGTTCTTTAAAGGATTTAATGAAAAAAATAAAAGCCCCCTAGAAAACAAAACTGTATATTTAAAATTGCATCTAGAAGTGAGATAAATGTGAAAAGTTAAAAACCACGAACTAAGTCCTAACAGAGCTCTTAGTGTATTTGCTTGTTGGATTCAGTTCTAAGAAATCTGTGAATCTTAGTGATTGATCTTCTGCATGACAGGGCCCTGACCCCCTCCAGGGCCCCAGAGGTGAGCTGGTATGAAAGGATCAATCAATGCCTGTTCTTAGGCTGCCCCAGGCTGGCCTTCCCTGTCCCCCAGCCCACCAGTCCCTGAGACACAGGTTCTGCTAGCCTAAGGCAGGCAAAGCCCCTTCTCCTCCCTCATCATCTTCACTCAGACAAAAATTTGCATAAAGATAGGGAAAGGTAAACACTGCATTCCTCAGCTCCCTGCTCTCCAAGATGGGGCGGGGGAGGGAGGTGGGGAGGGGAGATAGTGTGGGTCTTCTCCAAACCAGGCCTTATCACTAACCTCAGGACCTGTGATCTGCAATTGCTCAAACGCCAGCTTTTCAGTAAAGGAGAGTCACACACAGAATAGTCCCTGATCACAGCGGAGGCCCACCTCCTCGAGCCTCTGCAGGCTCAGAGCCCATCCCTCTGCTATGGATGGCAGACTTCTGCTCTGAAGAAAGGATGACACTCTCTGCAGGGCCTCCTTAGGCGGGGAGTTGGGGTGAAGGCAGAATTATGCGAGTAGCCTCTTTCTTCTGGAGGGAAATGCCCTTTTCAAGTGGAGACAGAGTTTGAAACATAGTGTTCACTACACAGACAACCTGAGTGTCCATTAAACAACGTCTCCCCCATAGTTTAAGCCTGCTGGAGTTTTCTGATGCATTCCTAGTCCAGGCATCCTCAAACTACGGACCGCCGGCCACATGCCGGGTGTTTTTGCCACCGCTGCCTGTCCTGCTTAAAATAAGATATGTGCAGCATGCTGGGGATTTGTTCATAGTTTTTTTAAAACTATAGTCTGGCCCTCCAATGGTCTGAGGGACAGTGAACTGGCCCCCTGTTTAAAAGTTTGAGGACCCCTGGCCTAGTCACTAAGAGAAATGTAATTTCCACCTACAATTCTTTGAGACTGCAGAGTAATTATTTTCTATTAGAGGCCTGGTGCATGAAATTCGTGCATGGGAGGAGGGGGTCCTACAGCCTGGCCTGGACCCTCTCACAATCTGGGACCCCTTGGGGGATGTCTGACTGCCAATTTAGGCCCAATCCCCCTAAACGGGCAGTCAGACATCCCTCTCACAATCCAAGATCTCTGGCTCCTAACCGCTCTCCTGCCTGCCTGCCTGATCACCCCTAACCAGTCACCTGCCTGATTGTCCCTAACTACTCACCTGCCTGCCTCATCACCCCTAACCACTTCTATCTGCCTGCTTCATTGCCCCTAACTACTTGCCTGCCTGCCTGATCGCCCCTAACCACTCTGCTTGATTGCCTGATCACCCCTAACTCCTCGCCTCCATGCCTGCCTGCCTACCTGTATGCCCCTAACCACTTGCCTCATCACCCCTAACCACTTTGCCTGCCTCCCTAATCGTTCCTAACCGCCTCTGCTGTGGCCCCAGACTGCGGCTTCATCCAGAAGGACATCCAGAATGATGTCCATTAGACCGTTTGGCTGTCTGGTCTAATTAGCATATTAAACTTTTATTATTATAGATGGTGATCTTTCCTGAGTTGCCCAGGTTCCATCCTTTAACTATGTCTTGATTCTGAAGGACAAACTTCAACATTCATGGGAGAGGTTTTTGCCAGATCCTGTGGATCTCAGAGCTCATTAGCACGTTTTCCAACGCTCGCTGAAACCTAGCAAAAGCGAAGATGAGTGTTAGACAGAGTCTATTAGACAGGGTCCGAGGCTTTTCAAATGTGACCAGAGGCTGAAGAACTTTTCAAGAAGGTTGCTGAGACTCCCTTTCAAAGTTCTCGGGTTGCTGGGCGTTCCCAGGACTAGCGGAGCGCTAGACAGGCCCTTTGAAGTTTTCCATCCCTAAGACTAGAAAAGCAGCTTGATTCAGGATGGTCAGCAGGGGGCAGAGCAGTAAACCCAACCTCCACAAACACATGAACCAAAGGGAGCCAGGAGGGGCCGGGGCAGCTGGGTGCCTTTTGCACCTGGTATATCTGAGGGGAGGGGCCCCAGGGGGCAGAGATGGACACCACGGTGGGACTACTAGTTCACAGGAGGATGAGGAGGCAATTCTTTACGTAAGGATTAAAACTGCCCTGAAAAATTTTTAGGGCTTTTGGAAGGGGTGGGGAAGAAATGCTATTCCCATCAGTATTCAGTTATTTCTCTTTGCACTTCCTTACATAAGCACAGACCATGGATCTTTCATCAAAGACGCTTTGTGCCCTGCCCTGTGGCTCTGTTGGTTGGAGCATCATCCAGTACCACCAATAAGGTTGAGGGTTTGATAACCGGTCAGGGCACACACCTAAGTTGTGGGTTTGATCCCCCATTCAGGGCACGTGGGAGGATGTTTCTCTTTCACATCACTGTTTCTCTCTCCCCCCTCCTCTTTGTCTAAAATCAATAAAAAACATAATTACTTTAAAAAGCCAATCCGTTGTCATCTGCCTCTTGCTTTTCTCACTGCAGAGTTGGCTTCTCCTATTCAGATACTAAGGTTGATCATCACTCCGCCTGTCTGGGGTAACAACAAATTCCTCCAAGCTGCCATCTTCCCAGAGGCTCCCTATGATTCTCCCTGAGAACTGACCTGATACCGGAGTCACTTCCTGGATGTCAGCGGGGTCCGTGGTGGAGGTGAGGTCTGAGGCTAGGACAGAGGCTGAAACCTGGATCCACCAAACACGTCTCCGAAGTGTTGCTCTGGTGCCTCGGATGAATGCCTGTGTTGGAGGATTTCCCAACAGGGTGACTAGGAGATGCCACACACACACCTGTGGGCACACCCCCGCCCCCACTCCCAAACCATCCCTCCCGCACACACCAGGTTCCTATGCTCAGATGAGTTTGGAACAGCATGCCCACATCGATATGGCTTGGTCCTGTGCTTGACATTTCCCAGTAAAAGCTCCGGGTAGTCCTGCAGTAGAGAAGCCTTTTCTTACCCAGTGTGTCCCAAGTGCAATGACACTCCCCCATCCACACAACTTCTGTGGGTTCAGGGAGACACGCTGAGGAAATGGTCCGAGGAAATGGTACACAACCCCTGCCTTCCTGGACTCGGCTGGCTCTCAGACGTTAGGAGATCTATCATGTTGTGCCTCCAGGGGCCTTTGGCCTCCTCGATTTCCAATGTGCCACGTTCTGGGTTGGCCCAGTTATGTCTGCATGGAGGGCAGTTTCTCTCTGGTTTATGAAGGAAGTCCCACAACTTTGATAGGCTAGAGGTCACATAGACCTTTGCCCTGATGTCTTTGGTAAACCCCGCACTGACCTTTCCCGAGGCCGGTGGGCGCACCGTGAGAACTCTGCTGTGTGCTTCCTCCTTGTAAGTCCACATTGCATCTGGTTTAACTGGATACACGACCATCAGGCCAGGGTGGGCAGAAATGTAAGACTGAACTCATGCCTTTCGGGGCAGCATCTGAAGTCCAAGTCCTCTCTCTCCTTCAGTGGTGGACGGAGATGCCCAGCCAGGCTCACCTTCACGGGGCAGAACCAGGGTCTAGAATCAGAATCCGGAAGTGGCGCTTAAATTGGAAAGTAATTGTTATTGTGGATCTCTGTGTATTTGTTTATTTAAAAAATATTTTTATTGATTTCAGAAAGGAAGAGAGAAGGAGAGATAGAAACATCAATGAAGAAAGAGAAGCATCTGCAGCCTCTTGTACATCCCCTACTAGGGATTGAGTCTGCAACAGAGGCATGCGCCCTTGATTGGAATCAAACCCAGGACTCTTCATCCCACAGACCAGCGCTCTATCCACTGAGCCAAACTGGCGAGGGCAAAATGAGTATTCCTTTACACTCATTTCTCCTCTCGCTGATGTAAGGATTACCATAAGTGAGATAAATATGTAAACTCTTTACCCAGTGCCTGTCACATAATGAGTAGTCAATAAACATAAACTATTGTACACGTGTTGCGCATATGTGACACATAGTAGATGCTCAACAAATGCTTATTTCAATGTGTTCATCAGTAAAATAACTCTCATACCCTCTTAGAAAGATATGAGCCAAATTCCCCACCCCCAAAAAACTGTCTTACTGGTAAGTTTATACATAAAGAAATTGTTTGTTTTTCTGGGGATATTATTGTGCCTACAATTTATGCATGGATGAAATGGCCCTTTCTACATTTTCCCTTAGGAGGACAGAGTTTAACTTGATGCTATGTTTACTTACTCTGTTGTTTATAGGGTCCCCTGAATAACGGATGACTGCACGGCAGAGCACTGGGAATCAGCCTGCCGGGTGAACTCCGCTGTGCAGGCAAGACCTTATCTACGGTTGGCCGGCTTTCTCAGGGGCCCGAGGGAGCCTGGCTTCTCTTTGTTTCCTGGTGGCTGTTTGGCGGACACGCTGGGGGAGGGTGCTGTTAATCTGTTAATGGGTAAAGGAAGGCTTACGTGGCCCCCTGGTAGAGTTTATTTTAAGCAACTTGAAGAGGCCCTTTATTGTTCTTTGTTGTGTTTGCCCCCAGTACTTCAAAGCTGAAGGGTTTTTTCTTGGGAACACAAGAGGAGGGCTCCAGAGTGTAACGTGAAAGGGAGGGCGGAGGTGGTGAGTGGACAGTGATTGCTTACTGAGCAGCAGTTAAGGAGGGAGGAGAGGGGAAAATGGGTGTTGTGCTTACAGTAAGAGATATTAACTAACGCCTGAGTTCAGAGACTTGCTAAAGAAGAAAATTGTTTGTACCTCTAAAATAAACCATCTCACACATTCATGAGCAAAACAATCATGGGGGAAGGAGAGGGGCCTTTTAAGACAGAGGTCGCCAACTGGTGGTCCGGGACGTCCAAAAGGTTGGTGACCGCTGTTTTAAAAGGCTCATTCCCAGGCCCGCCCCAGGGGAAATGCTCACTCACTAGGTCTTCAGGAATCTGCATGTTACCAGCTGATGCAGGGGATCCTTGACACAGTTCACCTGATATGACTTGAGAAATTTAGGTCCCAGGGCACCAGTGTTCCTGGCCATAGGCAGCTGTTACCTTTCTCCATGTTACTCTACACTCTCCTCCACCCCCTGACATTCTGTGAAATGCTTGCCTGGTTAAAGGGAGATTGAACAAAGGAGGATTTAAAAAGAGCCAAACCTTGGCTTCATCCTTCCTGGAAAAATAGCTCAAGTACTTTGGCAGAACAGCTGGCTAAGGTCAGGGATGCCGTGTTGGCCTTGGGAACAAGGAAATGGAATTGGCCCCTGTAGGTAAATGACTCAGGACACTGGCCTTGGGATCACTGGACACTACCAGCCCCTGTGAGCCTGCAGGGCACCAGCTAGAAATACTGGTCAGAACAACCTCTGCAGGAAGAGCTGCTGAGCAGCCCAGGACCTGACCTGAGGAGTCAGGGAAGTCGGGGCTCCCACCGTGCAGGGGTCCATAATTCAAGAATAACTGGAAAGACTCATGGTTTATGAAGACAACAAAAGCAGAGACTGGGTGAACTCACAGTAAGCAAAGGATACATCTCCACTGATATTATAAGGTCCTATTTACATGTAGATTGCACCACAAACTTAGTCACAATTATAAACAACTCCAAATGATCACATGAGGCTTTCCTATAATTTTCAGTTCACTGCTCACTAGCAGAACAGTGAGACTTTCTGTGAGATGTGAGTAAGGGCAATGTGTTTTTCTAAGTGTTTTGCAGCTCTGATACTGTTGTAGGCAAGCAAAGGGTTATCTGATAAAATATTTGGAAGACTCTGGGTTAAACTCAGTTGTATACATTCCTTTATTGCAGGGCTTCTCTTTGTTCATTGCAAATCTGTGGATCTGACCACTAGACCCCTTTGGCAAAGATCATTTTTCAAAATTAGTGTCTCCTGGACAGGTTCTGGGAGGTGGTGGGCCACACAGCTCTGCAGTTCCCTCTGGTCCTCATAGCCACCAGCATAGACACAAGAAGGTCAGAGGCACGCAAATGCCATGGTTTGTGCAAAAGGATGATAGATAGCCAAGCAAATAACTGTGAGCAGTTATTGACATAACAAAACACTGAACGAGAAAAAAAAAATCTATACATACCACTCACAAAATAATTGCCTCTCCAAAGCACATGTGACAGAAAAGAAAACTGCTATTGTGTGCCTTCAAGAATCAAAATAAAAACCAGCCTGACTTGTATTTGCGGTCTGCAAATTACCCAAAGAAATTGCACTACCATCGAAAAAACAATACCCCTTTTCAATCAATGGTCAGTCTCACTAAAAGAGAAAATAAACACAGTGACCTCTATAGATTCCAAAATCTAATGTATGGGTCTCAAGAAATCAGATGTGGTAATACCAGCAGCGATTGGACCCCTGAGAGCAAGATGGTCACTCCTCCAAGAGTAAACTGCACCAGCTCTCCCCCAGGAGCAGGAAGAGCCTGAGGGATTCCAGGGCAGGAGAAGGGAGCCAAGAATGAGACCAAACAAGAATGCCTTGTACTTTCCTGCTTCGTTTTCCATTTTCCCCCCTTTTTATAGGCAATGACTTGGAAAACTCAGAACCCCGGTCAATAAAAGATGATTAATAGGGATCATTACATGACAAATTTAGTAGAAATAAAATTGAGAGAAGACAGCTTTAATGAAGGTAGACATGCTGCAGGGTTAAAGTAAATTTAGAGAGAATAAAACAAGGGCAGACCTCATTTTCCCAGGAGATGAGCATTTTAGTTCTAGCTTGAACATAGCAAATAACTTCATTCTGAAGTGCCTCTGATGGCTCCTTTAATTTATAACTAGTGGCCCAGTACACGAAATTCGTGCACATTAAAAGGGGATTAATTAGAGGAAATATTTTAATATTGCTATTTGTCCTTTCTCTATAATAGAAGTGTGAGAGATTAAAGAAAATTAGTAAAACATATATGAAAATCTTCCTCCTGTAAGTGTCTGGGGTGCACCATGGAACCCAGAGTCAAGTCTTCAACCACCCACGTGCACCTCAAAATCGCTAGAGACCCAAACCTGGACCGCCCCCCTTCATTGGGCTAGATCCAGACCTGGCCAGTCCCACTCTGTCAAGCCCTGCTGGGGTAGGGGTGCGCAGCCTCAGGTCCCCTGGGTGCCAGGGCAGGGGGGCAGCCTGAGGTCCCCCATCAAGCCCTGCTGGGTGGAGGGAGTGGCTTGTGATCCCTCAGCCTGGCGCCCGGGCAGGGGGCATAGCCTGAGGTCCCCTGGTCTGGTGCTGGGGTAGGGGGCATGGCCTGAGGTCCCTCGGCCTGGCACCAGGGAAGAGGGTGCAGCCTGAGTTCCTCTGGCCTGGTGCCAGGGCGGGGGGAGCAGCTTGAGGTCTCCTGTCAAGCCCTGCGACTGGAAGGCACGACCTGAGGTCCCGTCAAGCCCCATGCAGGAGGTGGGTGGGCACACAGCCTCAGGTCCCTGCTGATTGCTCCTTAAGGCTCATTATGGGAACTTAGCCTCAGGTGTGGGTGCAAATTGACTGGAGTGATGGTCAATTTGCATATTCCCTCTTTATTATATAGGATGTTAGCACATACCAAAAATTCAACAACTGGTATGCTCTAAACATGACATAATATTTTACTATAATGGAAAAAGGCTATTTTCTTTTATTTTTAAATATATATTTGTATTGATTTCAGAGAGGAGAAGGAGAGAGATAGAAACATCAATGATGAGAGAGAATCATTGATCTGTTGCCTCCTGCACACCTCCTACTGGGAATCTAGCCGCAACCCAGGCACGTGCCCAATGGGGAATCAAACCATAATCTCCTAGTTCATAGGTTGATGCTCAACTACTGAGCAATGCTGGCCAGGAGAAAGGCTATTTTCTTTAAAGAATGTTTAATATCAATCTCAAAGTAATAATTAATGTCATACTTAGAGCTGAAATGCTCTAGGAAAGCCTATTAAAGATAAAACCATGAAAGGATTCCCATTATCACTGCCCCTCTCTAATGTTGTCCTAGAAATGGAACCAGTGCAATAATCTCTGGCCTTCTCTAACAATAAGACATGTGAGAGAAATAGCTTAAATAAATTGCTTATTGTTCAGAGACTATATACATGTCTATCTAGAAATCCCAAGTTAACCAACTAAAATTAGAATTATAGCTAAAAAAAGAAAAGAAAAAGAACTCAGAAAGCCATAGATGAAAAAGGACTCTTACTCAAAAGAACTATTAAAACTCAACAATAAGAAAACAATCTGATTAAAACATTGATTAAAGACCTTAACAGACATCTCACTGAAGCAGACATACAGACAGCAAATTAGCAGGTTTTCAATGAATGACTTCTGGAGAAATGAAAATAGATACACAATTTGAAAATGTAAAGAAAGGATGACAACAATCATACAAAGTTATAAAGAAAAATGTGGAGATAGTAGAGAGGTTAAAATTAAAATAATTCTTAAACTTGAAAGCCTTTCTGAAATAGAAAATGTTTATCAAAATGAGGTCAACAAATGAAAAAATTCTGAATTAATATCAGTGAGAAACTTGTTTAAATTATCTCCAAAGTATAGTTTTTAAAAGTGTGGTTGGAAGTTGGGATAAGGAAAGGAGAATTCATGCTGGTAATGTGATACAGAATGTATTTATGATATAAATTTAGCTGTCTCATATGATGCTTAAAATGTTTAGAGTACCATAAAATTAAAAAAAAAACTTTGTGTTAAGAACTGCCATGAAGAATGATGAGTTAGAGAAAGGAAACAACACCAGCAGGGCAGCAGCTGACATTTATGAAGGTTTGAATATACTCTTGATTGGTGTGCTATTTTACTAAGAGAATAAGCACAACAAAAGAGAAGATGCAAATGTATGACAAACATATTTTTAATGTCAACATCACCAGAGACTGAAGAAATATTAACTGAAAAACAAGACCAAATTTGAAAATGAAAATATAATACTCAATGTTGATCAAAGTGGTGGGAAATGTACTTATAATGCTAGTGAAACTAAATTGGGACAACTTTTATAGAGGGCAGTTTGGCACTATGCATCATGGGCCTTAAAAAGGTTCCTATCTATTGACTCCAAAATTGAACTTTATGAAATAACTAGTGACTCAGTGTGTGAAATCATGCAAGACCCGGGACCCCAGAGTCCTACCAGCATCACCAGACCCAGAGTCAAGCCCCTGCCCACCCACATGCACACTGCCACGCTGGCAGCCTCCTGGTGACCAGTCTTTGGTTGTTATGGCGTTATAACCACTGGGTTTTTATTATATAGATGCCTTTTATTCAGTATTACCACCTTCTGGGATAACCAAGTGCACCCAAAGAATCTTCAAAGATGTTCATTGCAGCATCATTTTTACTCAGAGGTATGGGACTATGCCTGATATTTTGTTGATATAAATGTTTCAAAGTGTTTCATTCATAATTTCTCATTTAATTCTCATAAAATATCTTAGTGAAAAGTTTATTATGCCCATTTCAAAACCAATAAATAAGTTTAGGAAATTTAAGCATGTCTTAAAATTCAAGAGTTCAGTGGAGCTGGAGCTTGGACTGGGCCAGGCCTTCTGAGTCTGGCCCATGGTCCTTTCTACATGGTGACATGGCTTCTACAGAGATGTCCCCTACCATGTTAGGATATCAGAGATGGGTTTTGGAAACTGTCTGATTTACATTAACCCCAGGTCAAATGACTAAGTTAGGTTCAGAGGAAGTAAGTCAGCCTGGTTAGCAAATGACCGAATATGGCCATCTCTTCTTATGTACAATATTCTTATGACAGCATTAAGGGTTTTTCTGTAACTCTTAGGACAATGTAAAGAGTGATTTCAAGTGGGCCACAAGGGAAAGATTTTAGGATGCTAAAAGGCAGTTGAGACATTCCTGAAGATTGTTTCTGCATATACCCAGAACCCTCAATGTTCCACTCTCCAAATTCAGTCCAACATTTCTAACTGCCCTCTGGGAAAGCTTCATCTTCCTCCTTGCCCAAGTAAATAACCTCTTTAGCAGACTCAGGAGAAAATCTTCATGCAGTATGAGGTCAGGGCTTTGCAGTTCCTTCATATTAGTGAGTCTTAAATTTTGTTGTGTGCAAGAATCACCTGGAAAACTCATTACAAAGGCAGATTCCAGGGCTCTGTCAGTAATGGTTCTCATCCAGTAGCTTTGGAGTGAGCCCAGAGATGTTTTTGTATCTGGATCAATCAGAAGCAAAAAGTCCTTAAGAGCACAATTGGAGCAATGCTATTTTATACATCCTGTTATTTCTTGACTTGTGATCATAATCCTAGGCAAGTCCCTTGAGCCTCATGGGTGTTTTAGTCCAAATTAGGACCATTCTTCTCGAGTCTTTGATGTAAAGCACTGTTCTTGCTCATGCTTTTTCCAAGCCCTAGACCTGGCTCATGTACTGATGCTGCCTCAAGTCCCATCACAGCTGGCTTTACCACTTTCCCCTTCATTTTGGTGTTTAAAGAAGAAATTATATTACATTCCCATATCAGCCATTAGCTCATGTTGTGGGCAATTTAATTATTCAATATGTGCTGAATGGCAGCTCTCAGGGGTACAGAAACTATATTACAAGACTTAAAAAAGACTTTCTTTGCAGGGAAATAAGAATGATGTGTCTCCTGACCAGTACAGCACCATGCATTTCTCTGGTTATCTTGGCCAACTTTATGGGTGCGTCACCAGCACAAGCCCACAGATCCTCATGAAGGCCTTGCATTTGGTTTAATGCTCTGATGTCATTGTCTTGAAATGCTTAATAACTTTTGAACAAGAGGCTCTGCATTTTCACTTTCCCATTAGACCCTGCAAATTACATAGCTGGTCCTACTGACTGTGGTCAAAGGTCACATGTCAGACAGATGCACAAGAAGAGAGATGACATCTGGGGCTCTTGGGATAGCCCTAGGGGTGTCTCACCAGAATTGTTTAATTTGGGTTGATGTATATTTTGTCTTTGTTTCACCGGACCCTTCTGTTTGAATGTAATAATTATTCTCTTGTGTTAGTGGTAGTGAGCCCAAAGTCACTTCTATTTTGGACAATCATAATTGAAGACAGGATAAGAGAATGCTTGCAACAGAGTCACAAATGTCCAGGGGGCAGGTCAGATGTCTACCTCTTCTATTCTGTGCTGCCTCTGTCCCTGAATTTTAGCCTAAAAGATCATAGATTCATTAGTAAATCAGTGCTTGAATATAAAGTACAAGTATGGCTTTGCACCATGCAAGCATATCTACATCATCTGATCGCTGGGCTGCCAGGTAGAGCAACTGGCCCAGTGCAGCTCAAGCAAAGAGCAGGTGCACCTCTAGAACCAAAGAAAGGACAGATAATCCAGCCCTGAGAGATCCTGGAATCAAGGTTTAGGATGTAATCAGGGACCAGGAGGCCACTCTCTCAGCTCTGTCTGGGGAGCCACCTGCTCCCTCTTCCCTGATTTTGGCTGAGTCACATCTAGCTCACTAGTGCACATGACAGAAACATACTCACCCTGCGCACAGCTTTTTGTGATCTCCCAGCTCAAATGCCCCACCGAGGTTACACAGAGCCTTGAAGTACCAATTCTCAATTACAAAGAGAGCAAACCAGGAGTTCCCTTCTGATCCTAGTGATGGTGCTGGTGAGTCACAAGATCCATTACCCACTCAGCAGGGTTCAGAGGAGCAGGCTCTGTGGGAAGGAGGTAGATGAGAAGTCCATCAGTGGGTTCACACGCTACCTAAGGCCACAAAGGAAGGGTGTGGTCAATCTGAAGTTCCAGATGGTGGGTGGGCTTTGTTTGGGGGAGGATGAACTATAGGTGAAGGCCGCTGCTGGGTGTCATTCACAACTGATGATGATCTAGATTTGGGGTTGGTGGTGAGTTCATGTGCGCTCATGTAGGATGTGCATATGCATAAAGAAACTGAAAAAGATCATGGATCAATGATATTGTATCTCAAGCAAGGATTATGATTAATAAGAATATATTCACCTAAAGTACATTAAAATAGAAACAAGCCAAAAAATAAAACAAGGGGGCTGATGTTGAGTCCCAAGAGAAAGAAAAGTCAAGTTTAGGAACACCTGTCTCCCAGAAGATTTTCTTTGTATAGATATCACTTACTCATACTAGCTCATGTAGAACTCAAAATAATCCCAAATTCAGTATTACATATCAAAACAGTTTCATAGATACGAAAATTAACATGGAAGGCTTACCTTCCACAAATCCGGCCAGAGAAACACTCCATATTACTTGTTTCTCTAATGCCAAATCAATGCTGGTAATTAATATGTGCTTCAAAGTAAAAAGCAGGAGAACAACTCCCCCCTTCAAATAGACTTTATTTTTTAGAGCAGTTTTAGGTTCACAGTAATATTGAACAGAAAGCCCCCATAAGCCCCTTGCCCCACGCACTCACAGCCTCTTCTCTTATCACTATCCCCCACCACTGTGGTACATTCATTACAACTGAGGAACCTACACTCACACATCATTATTATGCAAAGTGGATAGTTTACATTAGAGTTAATTCTTCCTGCTGTACATTCTATGGGTTTGGACATATTTGTAGTGACAAGTATCCACCATTATCATACAGAATAGTTTCATTGTTCTAAATGTCTTCTTACTCCATCTATTCATCCGCTCCAACCTCTGACAACCACTGAACTTTTTACCTTCTCCATAGTTTTGCCTTTTTCCAGAATGTGATATAATTGGAATCATACCGTATATAGTCTTTTCATTGTTTCTTCTTTCACTTAGTAATATGCATTTAAGTTTTCTCCTTGTCTTTTCATGGCTTGGGAGCTCATTTCTTATTAGCACTGAATAATATTCCATTGTTTAGATGTACCACAGTGTATTCATTCACCTACTAAAAAATATCTTGGCTGCTTCCAAGTTTTGGCAATTATGAATAAGCTGCTATAAACATGCAGGCTTTTGTGTGGACATAAGTTTTCAACTCCTCTGAGTAAATAATAGGGAGCACAATTTCTGGATTACATGGTAAGGAGAGTATATTTAATTTTTGAAGAAATTTCCAAACTGTCTTCTAAAGTGGCAGTGCCATTTTGCATTTCCACCATCAATGGATGAGAGGTCTTGATCTTATTGAGAAAGTTGTTTGTTTTCACTATTAAATGTGATGTTATCTGTACATTTTTTGGTAAATGTTCTTAATCCAGTTAAGAAAGTTCCCCTCTACCCTGGCTGGATAGCTCAGTTGGTTAAACTATCGCCCTGATACACTAATGTTGCAGGTTCAATACCTGGTCAGGGCATGTATAAGGGTCAATTAATGAATGCACAAATGGGTGGAACAACAAATCAATGTTTTTCTCTCTCTCTTTTCCTCTCTCTCAAATCAATTTTTGAAAATAAAGAAAATAAAGTTCTCCTCTATTCCTAGTTTGCTAAGACTTGTTATCATGAATGGGTATTAGATTGTGCCAAATGCTTTTTCTACATTTATTGATAACTAGGGGCTCGGTGCACGAAATTCATGTGGGGGGGGGTGTTCCTCAGCCCAGCCTGCTCCCTCTCACATATTGGGAGCCCTCAGGGGGTGTCCTACTGACGGCTTAGGCCCGCTCCCTGCTCCCCTTGGGGAACGGGCCTAAGCCGCAGTCTGGCCTCCCTTTGTGGGAGGCAACCAGGCTAATCAGGGGAAGCCACCAGTCCCATCACTCTGCTGCCACAGCCACTGCCAGTCACCACAGCCACCAAGGTGTTTTCATCAACACGGACTCCAGTCCCTTCACCATGAAGAAATGACAACTTTCTTTAGGCATTTTCAAGATGTGTCTTTCATAGGATATGACATTTCTTTCTTTCTTTCTCTTTTATCCTCACCTGTGGATATGTTTCCATTGATTTTTAGAGAATGTGGAAGAGAAGGGAAAAACAAAGAGAAACATCAAAGTGAGAGGAACACTTTGATTGGTTGCCTCCTGCATATGCTCTGACCTCAGCCTCAGTCAGGGAGGAGCCTGCAACCTAAGTACATGCCCTTGGTCAGAACTGAACCCAGACCCTGCAGTCAGCAGGCTGAGGCATTATGCACCGAGCCAAAACAGCTAGGGCAGGATATGACATTTCTTAGCCCTCCAGCTTGATTTTTTTTCCCCCAGGAGTGTAGTAGAAAAACCCTAGATCTCCTTTAGGGATTCTTATTACCCAAGTTACTAAGAATATTACCAGTGGCATACTAGGAGCTTAGCCAATGAGAGGTAAGAAAAGGTGTGTCCTCTGTAGTTCACTCCAATCACTGGCTCCACATCCCTGCTCCTCCAATCCCAGCTACACCCCTGCCCAGGCCTGTAAGCTCTGGCCGAGGCTGCAGCCCTGGGCAGAAGACCCCCAGATCCCTGCAATCACTGGCTCTGCCCCTGCCCAGGCCTCTCCAATCACCAGCTCCACCCTGGCCCCACTGCAGCCTGTGGCCAAGGCTACTGCTTTGCCCACAGGCCCCTGCTTTGCCAGCTTTACTAGTGCCCAGATCCCTGCGATCACAGGCTCTGCCCCTGCCCCTCCAATCGCTGGCTCTGTGGAGCTCATGCCCCTGTTATCTCCAGCCTTGCCCCTGTCCAGGCCTGAGGCCTGTGGCCCAGGTGTTATGCCTGGGTAGGGCACCCTCATACCCCTCTGATCACCAGCTCTGCCCCTGCCCCCTCCAATCACCAGCTCCACCCTTGCCCATGCCTAAGCCTCTGGCAAAGGCCTCTAGTCTGGGCAGGGAACCCCCAGCCCCCTCTGATTGCCTTTTCCACCCCTCAGGCCCCCCACCTCCCCTGCCACCTGCCTGGCTAATAGGCCTAACCACTTCAGGGGTGGGGCTGAGCTAGATTGGGCGCCACCACCTTGTGGCTATGAGGGCAGCCATATTTGTGATGGAGTGATGCCTAATTTGCATATTCCTCTTTTATTAGATAGGATGTGGCTATGGGTGCCACCATCTTGTGGCTATGGGGGCTGGCCATCTTGTGGCTATGGGCACCACCATCTTGTGGTCATGGGGGTGGCCATCTTTGTCACAGAGTGATGCCTAATTGGCATATTACTCTTTTATTAGATAGAAAAGATGTATCTATAGGGACGGCCATCTTGTGGTCATGGGAGTGGCCATCTTGTAGCCATGGGGGCGACCATCTTTATAACAGAGTGACACCTAATTTGCATATTACTCTTATTAGATAGGCTGATTGTGTGATTTTCTCCTTTGGCCATTTGTTATGATGAATTGCATTAATTAATTTTTAAACATTGAACTAGCCTTGCATACCTGGGATAGAGCCTACTTGGTCATGGTGAATACTGTTAGCCCTCTATATCTTCAGATTCCACAGCCAAGGATTCAACCAACCACAAATAAAAAATATTCAGAAAAAAAGTTACCTTGCTCCTGATGTGTACTATGTAGTGAAGATGACAATGGTTGCATCTGTAACAAACATGTACTGACTTTACTTTCTTGTCATTATTTTCTAAAAAATATAGAACAACTATTTACATAGCATTTACATTATATTAGATGTTATAAGTAATCTAAAGATGATTCAAAGTATACAGGAGGATGTCGTACATACACATGACACCCTTTTATGTAAGGGATCTGCAACCATGAATTTTGTTATCCACAGGGGGTCCTAGAACCAAACTCCTGTGGCCACCCAGGGAAGACTGTAATTCTTTTCATACATTGTTAAGTTTGATTTTCCAACATTTTGTTGAAGATTTTAGCATGTATATTTATGAGAGATATTGGCCTATAGTTTTCTTTTCTTGCTATGTCTTTGTCTGGTTTTGGTATAAGGACCACACTGGCCTCATAGAACGAGTTAGGAAGTATTCTCCTTGTTGCTATTTTCTAGAGCAGATTGCAGAAAATGATATAATTTCTGTTTTAAATGTTTGATATAATTTACCAGTGAACCCATTTGGGCCTGATGCTTTCTGTTTTGGAAGGTCATTAATTATTGATTCAATTTCTTTAATAGAGACAGCCCTATTCAGTTGTCTATTTCTTCTTGTGTGGGTTTTGGCAGAACGTGCTTTTCAAGGCATTTTTCTGTTTCATCTAGGTTATCAACTTTGTGGACATAGAGTTGTTCATAATACACTTTTATTGTCCTTTTATGGAATTTGCCATTTTAAGCCGCTCGGATTTGAATTTTTTGTTATGGCAGTCCTAGGAAACTAATCTAGCACTCTTAGGATGAGGGAAGAAAGTGAGGAGATAGGGAGGTATCAACCATAGTAAACAACAGAAAAGAAGGATAAAATTCACTCCGTAGATGAAAAAGATTTAGGAAATGAAAGCTGGCCCTGCCACAATGCCTACAAGACCTGCTGTAAAAGCAATCAAGTGAAGGATACAGAGAAAGTGCTCTGGATGACCCCACTGGGCAGCAATGCTGACATAGGGACCATGGCGTGGCCCTGAGATTCCTGCAATATAGCCAGACAGCAGGTCTCAGTTGTCTTAGAAACCAAGTGGCCTGATGAAATGATGGGTGAGGCACCCTGAGGTCCATTCACTTTCACACCCACACACACACACACACACACACACACACACACACACTCGAACTGTAAAGAGGATTTAGAACGAACTCAGTTTCTAACACTTCAGTGGGTGGGCCCAAAGCTGGCTTTCAGGACTTCTGGGCCACTGCCCCTGACCAAACCCCCACGCTAGCACTACTGGAGTAGTAATACTAGGCAACAAATGAAGTTTGTGCCCCTTGCACATTTTTAGATTACTAATTTTTGCCTATAAAGTTTAAATAGTTGAAACAGATAAAATTTCCAGTGAATTTTAACTGTTTACATTTAAAAACACAATTGCAACATCATTTTTAAAAATTATGCAGTAGACTTTAAATATCATAGTGAATGAATATCCATTAAATCAAAACCAGCAACCAAAGCTCTTCTTTAGCAGTTGGAAATTTATATCCTTCCTTTTCTCTTTGAACTCATATTTCCATTCCCACAGAATTTCATCTGGCATAAAACATTTTATGCATGAAAATATTTTATTGATTATATGTCCCTGGATCCAAAACAAATGTGCCCATGAAGAGGAACTGAAATATGTTTTCAATATCCTGTGACTATAAGCATTTAGGTGCTAAAAATGTCCTCTGGATCACATTATCATTACAATGATTAGTAGCAAAGAACTGATCAAAACACAAATAGAGCCCACATTTTGATGGGCAAATATTAAACTGAAAGAGGAAATGTCATCAGAAATTCATCGCTTCATGAGATGGATGGAGTTGTTTCAATTTTCAATGAGTTCCTGTGTCTGAGTATTCTACTGCTGCAATAACTTAGAATTCAGTATGATTTCTGATTCCTATTTTTCATCTTTATTGCTATCAGCTATGAGAATTTTGCCCTTGTACACAAGAAGTTATTTTGGTTTTTTAAGAAGTTATTTTATCAATCAGTGTCACTCAATTCTCAACTGTCTGAGTTATGTGTTTTCATCAAGAAGCAACAATCAATCAATGGATGGATTTTTGAAAGCAAACATTTAGAAACTACCTGGCTTGTGGAAGGATTTACTGTCAGTCATTAGAGCCATTCACATTTTCAAGATCAACTCCAATACTGACATGTCCTTTTGAAGGAGTCCTGGAGCGGGGTAAGAGGCACAGCCTTTATGCAGCAGTGGAAGGGGGAGTGGAGGAGGGGAACTCACTTCCATCACCAGTGCATCCTTGAGGGAGATCCACTGAGGACACAAAGACTCTGAAAAGGACTCCTTCAACTCCTTGCGCCTGGTCTCTGCTCATGCCCAGACATGTGTGTGTGGGCCCAGACTAAAGACCTCTGACTAAGATTTGCCACCTGAATTGGCAACCACAGTTCCAGGCTAGAATGGTAGATCCACTATGCGTGCCTAATTTTGTTCTCTCCAGAACCACACCCAGGTACACTCTGCTAAATCAATTAAAGAGAGAGACAGAGACCCTGATGGGCAGGAGAGGGAATGACAGCATGACAAAAACAGCATTTGAAGACCTGGAGAGCAAGAAGGTGCAGTGTTTACTGACTTAAACAGACCTTAGAAATTGACTCTCCACTGGCAGAGAAAAGCTGAGAGTCAACCTGACTCTGAAAGGCACATGGATGAGCAGCTGTAGGTACCTCTGGAGCTGGAGGTGAACACGGATGCCCATGAATACAGACAAGAGCACTTCCATGTTGGAACCGAGTGACTGAAATCACACTGGTTAGGGTCGGATTCCAGAGTCACTGTTGGATTGAGTCTTTTTCCCCAAGGACCAAAAGCAGCCTAATGGGGGAGAGGACAAGGGCTTGGCCTCAGAGACCCTGGCCATGTCTTGACTCTGTGGGTTACCCTCCATGGGAACATGGGACAGTCCTGTACCCATCAGATTTCCAGAAACTGCTTGTTGGAAACTTGGAGACACTATGGAGTGACTGAAGAAGAAATGAGGGTGATTTTTCAAAGTAGTCAGCACTAAACCTTTCTAAAATTCGGAGGCATTTTGGAGTTAGAATCCAGACGACGATGCATTTGACATGGGGAAGCAGAGGCTGCTCATGATCCTGGGCCTGCATGGAAGGGTAGTTGGTAGAAGCATTAAATGAATCAGAGATACAAGGAAGGCAGACTTGTGGTCCAGTGATTGAACTGTCCTAATGCAGGATGCCTCCTCCAGACTTCACTGCCCAAAGCCGCTCATTTCCCGATGCTCCTGTTGACACCATTGTAATTAGCAAGCTATTAATAACAGGAAGGGAGCAAAAGGGGAAGTCAGACATTGCAAGCATGTTATTTAGGCAGCTTTGCCAGGAAGCTGCAGTTTCACACTCCTCAGAAATCCAACAAAGCAGAGATAGACACATGCCCAGTAAAGTTGGAAGGACTAGGGAAGGTGCTTACTGTCAGTCACACCTGGGAGCAGAGGTCATTGGCCAGCATGTGCATGGCCACTGCAAGCTCATGGAAATTTGGGGATACATAATCTCCTAAACAAAGGAATTCGCTCTCTTGGACTCCTGGTACTCTTGTTGTTTGTTCTTAGCTGTTGACTCTCTTGCATTCGCCCATATGGTCCACCACCATGCAGACCCCACATGCAATGGACTAATGGGCTGCAGCAGGGAAACACAAGCTCAGCTAGACTGATGCTAAACTGGACCAGCTCCTACATGGTAAGGAAACTCTGGACACGGGCTCTGGGTTTAGCTCTACTGGAGTCCCAGCTACACTTCTTCTATGACTGGACTAAGGGGAATGAGACTTTGGAAACCCAGGGGCGTAATTCCACAGAAATAAAGCTTTCTGCTATAGCACACCCTCCGTGTGAGTGTCAGAATATTCCTTTTCTTGGGATATCGCAAGAACCCCCCTCCCAGTAGCAACCTAGGGAGATGAGCCCCTTTCCGGCCCTGTAACACTGTTTGTTTTTCTGTCCAGCCATTCTGAGGACTGCACTCTCCATGCTGTGTGTGGAATGTTCTGGGGGCTGACTGCCTCTAGGCCTCTGTGGGGTCAGTTGAGGCTGCAGGGCAGCTGCTCCCTCTACTGCTCACTGACTGCAGGAAGCTCCCATGGGGGAATAGCCAGTGGGCTTTTGATAAGCAGACCCTGAGGCTACACACACTCCAGGAAAGGGTCTCCATATAATTAAAGGTTCAGAGACCATTGGTGAAACCAGGGTAATATGTTTACACTGAGTCAAAAGCCCTAAGTGGTCTGGGATACCAAGCTGGGTGGTCGGCACGCTATCTGCAGAAATGAAGGCTGACTCAGGTTGCATGGGCATAGGAGTGCCTGGTACCAGGTGTCCTGCTAGACAATCCATCCGTCATTTAGTCCTTCAAGAGTGTTGATTTCTGATGCTGCCACAAACCCACAGTGTTAAACAAAACAAGACAAAAACCGCAAACACAAAACAAAAGGCTTGTCCTAGATTTAAAATCAGAATGAGATAACTGACCAGCAATGAATAAATTAATCATTCATTGCCTTTTGTTCATTGACACTTCATTTCTTGTTGTGATGGACGCGCTAAACAGCTGTCATATGAGCAACGTGCTACAGTTTACCTCCTGGAGGATTATTGCCTAGAGCTATGACTAACGGGTGCTTCTGGTGTGCTCTGTACTTTCCTGGCCACATGACCACAGGGGAACCAGGGTCAAGGAAACAGTCGTGTGTAGTTTTCCTAGGGCTCTGCTGACACTCACTGTTCTGGGAACCTCATTCCCTCATTCTAGAAGTCTCCCTCCCTGGAGACTGCTGCAGGTGGGCTCCAAGGGGCTGCTCTCTGCTGGTGCCGTCCAGGCCTGGGCTTTAGGACCCCCCAAAGAGCCAGATTAGGCTTGGGGCCACTCCAAAGGCAGATAGACATGAGGATCCTATGTGGCCAATGTGCTATTTATAAAGATTTTATAGGTGTTTGAAAAGAAGGTACATTTGTGTTATATCTACACATTTTATTTATTTTTTATTTTTTAAAAATAGTTTTTTATTGATTTCAGAGAGAAAGGGAGAGGGAGAGCGATAGAAACATTAATGATGAGTGAAAACCATTGATCGGCTGCCTCCTGCACACCCCCTTACAGGGAATCAAGCCTGCAACCTGGGTATGTGCCCTGACCAGGAAGCGAACCATGACCTCCTGGGTTCATAGGTTGGCACTCAAACACTGAGTCACACCAGCCGGGATATTTTTGTTCACTTAAAAAGGATATTCATTCTGTCTTTTTGTTTTAGGTGAGTCTCACATCAACAATGCACACTTCAAAAATTTTTTAAATGTATTCTTAGAGTATGAAAAGAAGACTTTTGGTATTTTGTTAAAAAGTATGTGTGCTCTTACTTTTGCTATCTTATTTTATTTTATTTTTATGAACCTTGGATTTGTTTTTCTTTTCTGTCTCTGCTCTATGGACTATTTTTCTCCTTGGTGTAATTTTGAAGATCCATGTCCTATTGTTAACTTGACTCACAGTGTGTCTCAGTCGGATGATGCTTCACCATCTGCCCAAACCCAACGTCTCTTCACTGTTGTGTACCTACTGAATGCTGCATCTGGACCCATGGAGAACAGGCTCTGACAGCACACTAGAGCTAAGCTGTGGAAAGCCCCAGCATCATCCGAATATCCTCTTCCTGTCCACTCTGCTATTGACAGATTTCTCTTCCCAGAGCCATAGCGGGAGAGAGGGCCATTGGCCACATTCCAGGAAAGAGCCAGCCCCCTGTTGTCTGGCCTAGGAGCTCTGCTTCAGAAGCCTCATTTGTGCGTCAGCTAAGATAGTGCCTCAGTCTGTTCCTCATCGGCACCACCATGGAAGAAATCCCTCCTAGACTGGGGCCAAGTTTTCACTGATGTTCTTAGCTTCTGGTGCAGCTGCAATGTTGCAATTTTGCATGTGCCTGCCTGGGTCTCTTAGGGAGAGGATGAGAGAGGATGAATCAGGCAATCATATACCTGTTGTGAGCTACCATATTCATCTCAAAGTCTAGAAGCCTGGTTCCGAATGTCAGAATGTGAATCGTGGTGCTTTCAATGTCACATAAAGCTTATGGCTCTAGTGTCAGTCAGCCTGACCACAATCCAGACTTCCTACACTATCGTGTTGAGAAGAAAGGGATCATGAAGTATACCCCGCTTAGAAAAAATAGCAGGAGAGGAAGAGGGACTCCAGGGTCAAGCAAAATGGGGAATTGGCACATTCTATGCCCCTTGTACATTCAAGATACACCCTTATAGGATAAAGGTTAAGAGTATCCCAGATAATCAAAGAAATAGACTGAATGTTGTTAAGGCCAGCAAATGTCAATACTGAACTTGGCATTGAAAATTTTTTGTAAGGGCACCTGGGAATGTCTAAAAGCACTGGTGTTTTTCCAGAATATATATGGGCAATCTATGGCCTGAGTGTGGGGGTGAGAGTGTGGGGGGCAGAAAGCAGCCAGTGCCTGGGTTTCCCCGAAGCCCTGAGTGGCATGACAGCCTGGCTAAGGATGCATGGCTTGTTCATTCTTCTAGATTCTTCATATCAGTTAGATCTTCAGAAAACAAAATGCCTGGAGCACATTTGCTTCACCCTCCACAGAACCAATGCTACTGATTTATAATTAATTATCTATTTTCAAACTTCATAGAAAATTAATTGAGAAGCTTTCATTTAAATTGTATCTCTGTGTCTTATATCAAACAGCAACCAAAGATGCTGTCTTTCAATGCCACTCTAATCCTTAGGGATATACTGTATTTCATCACAACCATAGTTTCATTACAAACAGAGATTAATGTGTCTGATTTCCTTTTCAAGTATTGAGTAAAATGGTTGTTTTTCTTCTGGCCTTGGTTACCAGGAAACTTAGAAACAAATACAGAGGCGTCCTTTCTCAAAGTTACCTGGAAACATCAGCTTTCTCTGTTCATTTTGTACAATCTCTGAAATTTTTCCAACTTTATTAAGACACAGTTGACATAGAATATTGTCTAAGTTAAAAGTATACAATGTGGTTTGACACACGTATGTATTGAAAAATGATTAAAATACAGTGAGTTAGCACATCTGTCACCTCACATAGTTATCATTCTGTGTTTGTGTGCGATAATAAATTTTTAGATTTAATCTTAGCAGCTTTCAAGTACACAAAACAGCGTTGTTAAATGTAGTCACCATGCTTGCGTTTGACCCCCAGAACTCATTCATCTCATAACTGGAAGTTTGTACCTTTTGACCTGCCTCACCCATTCCCCTGTTCCCTGTCCCCAGAAACCACCAATCTACTCTCTCTTTCTACGAGTAATCTCTGAATTTTAAAATTCTCAGTTCTCCTATTTTACTTTATGATTATTTATTATACCATCAAATATCCCTTTAGAATTAAGTAGTATTTAGATTCTGTATTTTCATGCATTGATCAGGCAGTTAAAAAGCCATAATCAATGGACATAAGAATCTGGGGGTTAGGGAGGAGGGGGGGAAGGGCAAGGGGAAAAATGGAGATCTATCTATCATTTGTTGTAATACTTATCTATCATTTATTGTAATACTTTAAGCAATAAAAATAAAAAATAAATAAATAAAAAAGCCATAGTTGAAAAACAACTTGACTTATGAAAAGAAAGTAAAGGAAATGTTGTTTCCCAGTACAGATATGCAAAACATGTCCCTAGCATGGAAACATGAATGAACAGCACAGCAATGTTAACAACAAAAATGCCATGGAATCCCATTTTCAGTGTCAACAAAATCTTCAATTATCCTGATGTAATGCATTGAGCCCCAAGATTATTCTGATATTGATTTATGCTTATTTTCATAACTATAGATATATTAAGTCAATTATTTTTAAAATACTATGGAAGTTTTAAACATAGCCCAAGTTGTAATAAACTTCTATGAGCCCATTTATCAGCTTCAAGTTCAACAACTGTCATTTTTCCTAATTTAATCATAATTTTTCTAATTTTGTCTCATGTTGCTCAACCTCACATTTTTAAAAAATTCTAAACAAATCTCAAACACTGTTTTCTACATAAATGTATCTTTAGCAGATGACCTTTTTGCATAATCATCATATGATTATCACTCCTTAAAAATTAATAATCATTTTTAATATTATCTTATACCCATGCTATAATTAAACACCCCCAGTTGTCTAAAAAATCTTTTTTATTGCTGGTTTGTTCAAATCAGGTTCCTCATGAGGTCCACTCTGCATTTAGGTGATGAATGAGTGATGGGCATGAAGTTCTGGACTTGTAAGGATTCAAAGTGCTTAATGGGAAATAATGTGGGTCTTGTTGATCACTGATTGTTTAGTCATCCTAGAATAACCCTGTGCCCAATGGCTGGTGTTGCCAGGTACCATACCAGGGAAAAATATCATGACTTCATTCATTGTGGTAGATGGTTTATTACATGCAAAGCAAAGTGGGATGTTGATAAGGATCATTTCTAGGTGTCTCTTGTGGTAGAAATTATACACAATAATATTTAGATAATATTATTTCATATTATTATGAAAAAAGAATTTTCCAGGAATATTTTTGTGCATGTAGATATTTTTTAGTTGAAGTTATTTTTAGGAACAAGATCTTTTTATCTCAAAATGAACATTTCTTAGAAAGAAAAACAGAAGTTCAGAGAGAGAAACACTGAAAGCACCTTTGCTACATTCTGAGTGCTTGAAATGAAACCTCTTAAATAAATCGTCATAATCCTATTTTAAAAAATATATATTTTTTTATTTTAGAGAGAGAGCAAAGGAGGGGGAGAGGGTTGGGGGCAGAGAAACATTGATGTGAGAGAGAAACATCAATTATTTGCCTCCCATATGCACCCCAACCAGGAATCAAACCCATTACCACGAGTGTGTGTCCTGACTGGGAATCAAACTAGTAACCTTTCAGTGCATGGGATGGCACTCAACCAACTGAGCCACTCTGGCCAGGGCACCATAGTCTTATTTTACCTATAGGAATCTTCAATTGAATGAATTAACTCAGTTAGGAGGGACATATTCAACAGAAGCTCCCAGAGATAAGTTCAGAAGTAGGAAGACCAGTAGATGGCAGGGAGATGAAGCTATGACATTGGGTTGCGCAAGGTTAGGAATTCTCACAATTTATATTTTTAATCTGCAAAAGCTTGCCCGACTAGAAGAAGCCTTCGAAGTCACCTGCTGATAGCATCTTTATTTCTTATGAGACAATACACAGTATTTGTTGCAATCTCAGCATAATTAAGCCAGGGTAATTAAGAAGTCTTTAGCGAGGAAGACAGCTGGCACATTTTGCATTGAGTTTGACAGGATTGCAGCCACAAGCATAAATGATGCTTGTTCAAGAATATCGAGCTATGTCACAGAATCTGTGAGGCGACGCTTATCTGACAGCTATAGGAAGTGCAAAGTCAAGTACTAGGGGGAAAATATGTTCCTGACAGTAGCAGATGTTCTGAGAGGAAATATTTCTGTGGAAAATCGTGGTAGAAGAATCAACTGATAAAACAGCAGAGGCTATTTCCGAAGCTCATATCATGGTAAGGAAAAAACAACAACCCTAAACACACAAAAATGAAGAAGCCACCTCTCATCTGAGCTCAGTTTCCCACCTGTATCAGGAAGATTGAGGTCCCATTATTTCTGATCATGAGTCTGGAGTCAGTTCTGGGCCAAGCTAGGTATGTTGTTGCAGAAGGGAATGTTTTATTACTGGGGACAGAGGAGAGGTCTTACTACCAAAGAAATGGAGAGAAAATAAAGATAAAAGAAAGAAAAGAGTGAGGAGTATAATGGGGAGTGGAAAGGAACTCTGGAATAATGATTTAACTCAGTTGTCCACTCAGAGTTGGGTTGCCTCTTGAAGCAGTGGACATACGGTCTCAAACTCAACCCTTTTGGCTACCACTAAAATTTCATGGCATGAGGAATTTGGGCAGAGTTTTGGGTGAAAAATTAAGAATCATAGAACTGCATTTGAACCTATGCATTTTTGCAGTCTTAAGGTCCTCTCTACCTCCAGGCCTCCTCTGCCTTCTACATGTCACCCAGTCTTGAACTCGGCCCCTTCCTTCCAGAACTCTCGCTGAGCTCGTGATGCTGCAGATGCTCCCAAAGATGTGTGGTCACAGGGAGGATCCACTTATGCTATGCCCAAAACGGTGCCATATTTCTGGCCCTCCTTCCCTTTCTTTCTTCACTCTCGCTGTCTTCCTTCCCTCTCATTTCCATCCAGGTGAGATCAGAAGCTCCAAACTCTCCCTCACCCTGCAGACAGTTGACTGCCCTCCTCCAACTGTGAACCCGCACATCCACATGGATCGGGGTGTTCTGCTCACCTGTTCCCTGTTTGGCGGAGCGTTGTCCTTAGTGGCCCTTATGGTTCTGACGAACAAAACATTCAGAACCATAATCCAACGAAACATGCTGTTTTTATAATTTATTCATTTTTTCACCACCAGTCCTGCAATTACATCTTAAGACAACGTAAATTGGGCGTCTCCTTGTTAAGAGACAGGCTGAGATGCTCATCTATCAAATGCCCCTGTCTTGTTTTGTTGTAATGTCTGCTATCCCCAACTCAGGGTAACTGCGACTGCTGGGATCCTGTACCTACAGACTGGGTCCTGGCCCAGCTCTGAATGCTAGGAGGTAGCAAGCTCACCAAGATGCCCAAACACGTCTCCCTGGTCATATTGAGATGAGATGAGAATGAAGTCACTTCTCCAGGCCTGGGACTTAGAAGCAGACTGAACAGCATTGGAAGTTCAGGGTCATTCTCCAATGTCCTTTTCCAATGGCACTTCCATCATCCAGTTTCTCAAACTAAAAACCTGAGGTGAGCTGGCGTCACCTTTTCTGCCTCCTCTTCTTCTGGATGATGCCCATCATAGAATCAAACACATAGTCAAGTCTACATCTAAGGCATATCTCAGACCTTCTACATTTCTCATCCCCAGTCACTACCCAGGTTCATCTTTCACCACAATTCCCATGATTGTCTCCCAGCTGGTTTTTCACATCTTCTCATTTATCTCAACATAACAAACAATTAGACTGTCTAAATAAATGCCAACTGGCCATGTTAATCTTCTGATTTTCCCTTTGGAGTTTCTATTGAGTTTAGGATAAGAGTGACTTTGTACCTTGCTTTCCCTTTGCCTGGAATACACTTCGCAAGCTGTCCATGTGGCTTGATAACCTCACTTCCTTCAGATCTTTGCTCAAGTAGTCCTGTAACGACCCTTATGAAACTGTAGCCCCTGAACCCCCTTTATTTTCCTTTCTATTTCCCTATAGCACTTATCACCATCCAACCCACCAGAACACTGCTGTGTTTGTTTGTTTTTCTGTGTGATCTCCCTCTTACATTTCAACCTCTCCTCTCAGTGTCAGCGTCTTCTGTGTTTCGTTTATAATGTCATTTCAGTACCTAGAACAATCCATGTCACCTAGTAGGTACTCAACAAACATTTGTCAAATGTTGTATTAAATCAAAACATCTTTACAAAGAAACAAATGGACAAATAAAGGCAAAGTTCTCTATCCCTGTGCATTACAAGAAATAATTAGTGAGTGGTAGACTCAGGATTTATATTTAAGCAAACTGACTCCAGAGATCTTAAGATTCACGAGTAATGAGCTTTCATGTACCAGGCAACATAGCATCTATGAACTTAAATTAAAACAAAAAATACATTTTGGAAAGAATCAAAAGCCATTAATAGATCCCAATTAGTCCACCAAAGATCATGTGTAAGATCTTGGAATAAACAGTAAAATGTGAAGTCATCTTGTAACATTTATAGATGATACAATCCACCACTAAAAGGAAAAACAACTCAGTGAAAACCCATGCAATGGTTTCAGCATTACCAGAAAATGCCATGTGGTAAAAATTCTAAAGAGAAACACAAATGTATTTATTAAGTTCTGGGGAGAAGATTTGTTGAATTCAATAAAGCAAATAAACAACAATAACAAAACCAAAGAAAGTGAGGTCGTCTGCATGTCCATAGACAAACACAGATGGCAGAGACCTGTGTGCTTCTCCAGGGTCCCACTGGTGAACTGGAAGAGATAAGAGTGTAGCTCGACTCCTTCTTCAGTCTAGACAGGTGGAGGGATGTGGTTTGTCCTAGACTCTGGCCTGAGCAATTTACCTGGGCAGAGTCTCCAATGAAAAATGAAGAAGAATGCATGTGGGGAGGAAGGCTGCTCATAGCTCCAGCCTATCACAGGCGTGCCTCATCCAGGATGCAACCGTAGTCATCATCATGGTGGCACAGTGACCATCAATGACAAGGAAGAAGAGGACTGTTGGTGGGAAAAGAAAGAATCGCCCTCAGTAGACATGTTTCTGGCAGCCCAAAGATTCTAACGTAAGCATCCAGAAACTTAGACACAGTTGCAGCAAGTAAGCTCCTCCCACCAGAAGGGTTTGGAAGGAAATCTCTTGAAGAACATAGCTTTGTACTTGCCTTGTACAGCCACACCCAAAGACCTTCAACATCTTTACAAAGAAACAAATGGACAAAGAAAGGCAATAACATTAATCATTAACATTATTTAATTAATGTTATTAATTATTTCTCACATTACAAAAAACAATAACATTTTTTAAAATATTCTAATCATTTGGATATTTGGAAAAAAAAATTTTCCTAAATAATAATTTGTGAGTCTTTATAAAAATCTACAATATGCTAACTCTTTACCCAATAAATTTGTTTATTAGAAACCATAGTCCAGGAATATTTGCTCCTGTATTTAGGTATATATCCTAGGATATTACTTGTTGCCTTGTCTGTAACAGTAAAAGCTTGCAGGAATGTCCAGATATCATTAATAGGGGCAAACCTAAATAAATATGCACCAAAAAGAATTAGGTGACAACTTCTTACATGGAAGGACAGCTGAGAGAGCAGGATCTTTGCTTGGCTCACATATGCATCCCAAGATCCCGGAACAGAAATGGGCACATAGATCTCTCTTAGTAAATACTGATCAAGTGAAATATATTGTTCCCTGAAAATCAGGCCAGACTCTATGATGTGAACCATTCATGCATATGTACACATATGTGCACCAAAATGCCAGAGGGAAGGCACCCCCACCTCCTGCCTGTGATTACCCTTGGAGTGGGAGGGGGATTAGGATTGAGGGTATTTTCATTCATTCATACTTTTAAAAACAAAAAAGATAAAGAGATTAAAAAAGAATTAAAGGCAACACAAAGTTGGTTCTTTGAGGGTTAGTTGAGGAAAGCTTTGGTAAATCTCATCAAGAAAATTATACATGAAAGCCAGAAATGAAAAAAAAAAATGTTGATGTTATACTATATGAGAAGAATGCAACAATACTATGCCAATGAATTTTACACTATGAATAAAAAGACATTTCTTTCCTGTTTGTGTATTAAATGACAAATTTTAATCTAAGTAGAAACCTGAATACATTTATAATAATAAAAATTTTAAATAAAAAACAATACAAAAAATAAAGCATTTTCTGTTCCCCAAATTCTAAACTCAGAAAATTCCACTGTGAATTCACTTAAACTTTCTAAGAAAAGAGACTTGACATACTTCATAAACTCTTCCACACAAAGATAAAAATGATGCTATTCTTCCTTTTTTCTGATCTCAGTACTTTTGTCAAGGATAGTATGTTATTCATAGACTTGCAAATATCCTAAATAAAGTGCTTGCAAATAAATTCATAAATATTACAATATTTCAATACATCAATGAAAGTGTATTCTAAGTAAGGTGACCAGATTTAAAACAGTACACCATTGATGGGAGGAGTCTTTTTATTATTATTACTAGGGGCCCGGTGCACAAAAATTTGTGCACTCGGGGTGGAGGGAGTCCCTCAGCCCGGCCTGTGCCCTCTCACAGTCTGGGACCCCTCAGTGGATGTCCTATGATGGCCCCAGTCTGCCAGGCACCTTTTGTGTGTGTGTCTGTGTATGTGTGTGTGTGGCCACTGGGGACCTGCCCCCAGCCGCATCTGAGGCTCGGAGGAGTCCTCCTGTGTGTGTCTACCTGCTGGGGGCCTGCCACCAGGCACACCGTGGAGGCTTGGAGCAGGCACCCCCTCTATGTTGATCTCTCAGACTCTTGCCCTCCCCTGCATGTTCTCTTTTTTGAGCTGTGGCCAG